>QXVZ01021942.1:0-25986 GCA_008931825.1 Phallusia fumigata | reverse complement strand
GCCCCCTAAAATGGGGCAAATAGTTAAATGATCTCTGAATTGGATGAAATTTGGACAGTTTGTGTAACATGTCATTGTGATGCAATGATTAACGTTTTTACCCTACAGCCCCAGCAGTTATCTCACTAGCCCCATAAAATGGGGTAAATAGTTAAACATTCTCCAAATTGGATGAAATTTGGAAAACTCGTGTCACTTGTTGCGTCCGTTTGTTGGTATTATTTAATATCACATACAATGCACAAACAATAATTAACTAAAAACGAAACGTCGCTGATGTGTCTGTGAATGCCACTGGCATTATTACAAAGTTTAAACGATTGCGCATGTTCGTTTACCTGTTAAGTGAAATAATATCAGATTCGAGTCTAGCCCCTAAAATGGGTAAAATTATCGAACAATGTCCGAATTAGTCAAAACTTACACAGTGTGTAGGACATGCCATCATGGTGTTTTTATATCTTTATTTGACCTCATACTACCAACAATTTCCCTGCTAGGCTCCCAAATCTGGTTGATTGTGGTACATTGCTGTGTTAAACCATAAAGCCCCAAAGTTGACCTGCTATGCCTATAAGGTTTGTAGATTGGGCAATAAGGCTGTGCCATTCAGTTTTCTTAGTTATTTTTATAATCACCATATCAACCAATTATGGAACACCTATTTATAATGTCTCCCACAATTTGAACATGCAAAATCTTCAACTTTGCATGTCCGGGACTCGTGTGTTTCTGCCTACAGAAAAAATCAAGCAATTAAAGCTTTGGTAACTACCCGATGCACAATAATGTGGTGAATATAAATCGTTAAGAGAAATAGTGTTTATGAAATGACAATATGGTAGGTTTTGTAACTCGCCCAAGTTATTTTTTCGCAGGGTGTTGAAAGTAGTATATGGGAAAAAAGTAATGTCTAATTGTGAATTGGTTTGCTGCTATAAAATCAACAAGTTTGATGAAGTTACATCTTTTCTGGAAATAGAAGGTTTATTACTTGTATACATTGTTAAAACAGTATCACATAGGGTTTCACATTCATGGTGCATCTAAGAAGCTACCAGTGATATTAATCGTTTTCTGTTTTTAATAAAGCCAAGTATTGTTTCCATAGTTGCCTGATTGTTAAGTGACTTTTGCAACTTTGTTAGGTGCTTTTATGTTAAAACTTACAGTAGGTTTGTTTGCAGGTTATGGTTCACAAGATGATTGTTTAACAAACAGTGAAATCAATCGAAAAGATGTGAGTATCACCAAATATTTGTGTTTATTGTCAAGGATGTTTGGTGGAATAGGAACTGATAATATTGTAGGAAGTTGTGCACTGACAACTTTTTACCGTAGTTTACCAATTGGTTTACCCACAGGCCTCCTTTTTAAGCCCAAATATTTAGTGTTTTGTGTACATGCCTTTAGATGTACTAATTCAAATGTATTGAAATTTAAAACATACGTATGTAGAGTGCTTCTCATTGTTTAAAATTTTAGCATGATTGGTCAACAGCTACAAATACATGTTTAAATGCTGGTTGTTTTGTCCCAAATGCAAAACCTTCCGGTGCTATGGAGTGATTGATGAGTTTATAACACCAGCAGTTGGTTACAGACTGCTACTCCACACTTAACAGGCATTTATTCGGGGCGGTCAGCTGTTTCGCGGATTAAACTTAGGCACTAATGACTTCGATATGTTTATTCCTTTGCGATGTAGAAGACAGTGTGGCACAGTAATTTTTTCATTCGTTTATATTTTTAATCCTGACATTTTGCTGGCACATGGTCAGTGTAGACCCTTACTGTAGTTGTGTGTATCGTACATGCGACAAATCCTACTGATAGATAAGCTGAAAGTTATTTTTTCACAACATATTCAGGCCTTTTGTGGAATCTGTGTATAATTTGCTTGAAGCATCAGCAAATTTTCTGATGCATCATTGGGAGTTTTTGATTAAAACACTTAAAATATTTAAAATATTATGTTACGTTTTTGCACACAGAAATGCTGTACATCAGTGACATCCTTGTTTTCATTCATGTGCATTGCACACAGAACAAAGGCTGTTTTTCTACAAGGTTTGCATTTGTTAGTTACAATTTATATTATGGGTTCCATGATGGATCTCGATCGTGAAGGGGACGCACATAGGCGCAGAGTTTTGCGAAAACGCAAGGTGGCAGATTTAGGTTACAACGCCAAGTATTGTGACGTCACACACGTGTACAACAGCAAGAGTCGTGAGATCCCAACACACGTGTCAGAACTTCCTATGGCACCTCCTTGGCAAGTTATTTACTTCGCGCAGTTTCATTACTTACAAGCCATAATAAACTGGTGCACTGTGGTGATCAAACTATACTCATATGAGGTAAAGATACATGGCAACAAATCAAATTTTAATGCGGGGGGAAGGGTATCTAGACGTTAAGTCACATGGGCCGGCACATGTTTGTAAAACGACGAAATATCTAAATTGCTGTTCTTGCATACTGCTTAGTTGTAGCTTAACATGTGTTTTTTTAAGAACACTTTGATAACGCATTTCGCTATTTAGCAAAGGAAAGTGTTTCGTCAAATATTGCAGTTTCTTGTAATCATCTCTTGTTACACTGTTACAGTACAAACATATTGTAACTTAACAATGACCGACGATCCACCTGTAAACAATCGCAAGTACGACGTAAACAAACGTAACGTCAAAGCGTTTTACTACATATTGGTGTTTAGTTTTGACACCTTACGAATAAATGTGTCACGTCCCTGTCCTGTGCGAATATTGGCCGAACTTGTACAAAATTGCTACAAACAAATCAAAAAATGCAATGTGGCTGCCACCGTGCCTAAAAAACCCAAGGTGGCTGGGCCACCCTGCCCCTGCGTACTTGGCGCCTATGGGGACGCATATTGTTTTCACTTGTATGTTGTTATTTTTTTCCTTTTTTTGCCATTTTGATTGTCCATGCGGTTTTGGCATGAAATGTTGGGCAGATTTTGATAAAACTTTCACAGGTGGTAGATATGGTTGTGAAGTTGTGCCAGCTTCCTTTGACCCCATAGACCCAGTGGTTACCCCACTAGCTTCCTGAATTGGGTAAAATTATTAAATGATGTCCTTTAAATACCCCGCTAGCCCCCTAAAATGGGTCAAATTCTTTAACAATGTCCAAATTAGAATAAATTTGCACAGTTTGTAGAACAAGTCAGTATGGTGTATTGAACTAATAATTTGATGTCATAACCCCAGTGGTTACCCCCACTAAACCCCTAAAATGCGTCAATTTAATGAACGATGTCTAAATTGGGTGAAATTTATATGATTTGTAGAACAAGCCAGTGTTGTGTCTTAAATTAAGAATTTGGTGTCATAGCCCCAGCGGTTACCCCCATGGTTACCCACAAAAATGAGTCAAATTATTAAACAGTGTCAGAATTGGATGAAATATGCACAATTTGTCAAACAAGTCAGTGAGGTGTATTGAATTAATAATTTGTTGCCATAGGCCAAGTGGTTACCCCACTTGCCACCTAAAATGGGGGACATTATCAAAAAAAGTCCAAATTGGATGAAATTTACACAATTTGTATAACATGCCATTTTGGTACTACAACAAATTCTGTGTTTAACCCTAAAGCCCCAAAAGTTGACCTGCTAAGCCTATAAGGTTTGTAGATTGAGCGACAGTAGTGTGTCATTACATTTTCTTAGTTATTTGTATATTCTCCAACTCAACAGATTATAATTATGCAACTTATTTCAAATATCTGCTGCAATTTTTATGTATAACTTTGCAAATGCATAATCTACAACTTTGCATGTGTGGGGACCCATGTGTTTTTGCCTGCAGAAACAATCATGTCATAAAATGTGTAGGGAACTATGGGACCCAAAAGACAGTATGTCACTTTTAAATAGAGTGAAATAGTGTAATTGGTATTGCAATATGGTGAAAGCCACCCTTCTGGTTTTATGCTTGTTTAATATCTGACCCTTTAGTTCATAACTTAACAATGTGTTACAGATTGGGGAGAAATAGCTATTCCTTCTGATACTTTCAGATAAAACTCTTTTATGATTTCAGGTACACCACAAAATAACCTAGGACATTTTGATATTTGCTGGAAGGGAGAAGTAATAGAAGAGAGGTAAATAATATTTGTCGAAACGGGCACTAACTTTTGTATGCTAAATTAGAACAGGTCTGAAGAACTCTTTTCACTGTGACCTCAAATGTGATAAAAATATAAATACTCCAGATTTTTTGTTAGTCCACATTTGAACACAACTAGGGGGTAGGTTTGTTGGCATGCCAGGTCCTTTCCCATCTGCATCTATGTGTACAATGCACCTAATTACACATGCTATAACTGCTTTTGTACAACGCCAACAAGTACTTGCTTGTAACCAAACTGAGGATCCACTTCATATGACACAGCAAAGAGCCAGTACAGCAACAAAGAAACTTTTGACTTTACATTCTGATAGTTAAAATGAAGATTCTTTGAATCAAAGAAACAATTTTTTGTCATTCTAACATCGAGCCTTATACAATTAATGTTCTGCAATGTATCCACAGCAATTTCTGTTTGTACAGGGAATTTATGCTTTAGCGGGATTAAAATGGAGGTTTCTACACAACCGCATAATAAAGATTTTATTAACGACTTTAAAAGCTGTAAATGTCAATGATGGTTTGCAGTAGGTGTAGACAGATGGAGAGAGAGACATGTAAAAATCTGCATGCAAGGTTTTTCGGTTACGAAACAATACCTTTGATTTTTCTAGCATTTTTATGTGTCCCCATCCTGAAGGGGACACATATTGTTTTTCCTTTTTTTTCTTTTTTCTCCTCTGCAGCTTATCCATGTACTTTTGGCATGAAGTGTTTGATGGATTCAGATGAAACTTTACAGCTTGTAAATATGGTCAATGCGGTGTGTTGCCAGATTAGTTTAACGCCATAGCCCCAGTGGTTCCCCGACTATCCCCTAAAAAGGGTTAAATTACTAACAATCTCCGAATTCAATAAAATTTGGACAGTTTGTATAACATGTTATTGTGGTGCAATATTTGATGTATTTTACCCCATAGCCCCAGCAATTACCCCACCAGCCCCCTTAAATGGGTAAAATTATTAAAAAAATGTATGAATTAGATGAAATATAGACAGTTTGTATAACATGTCACTTTGGTGGATTTGTTGCTGTGTTTACCCTATACCCCTGGCAGTTAACTTACTATTCTTTTAAAGTTTGTAGGTTGGGTCATAGTTAGTTATATTATCAACTCTGTCATTTCATGTTATAAAAAGCTTAAGTAACTATGGGACCCAATGTGCAATGAAATGGTGAATATATGTATGCATTTCAAGTGGGGTAATAGTGTGTATGGAATGACAATATGGTGAAAGCCACCCTTTAAATTGGTGGTTCATTGCTTACTCTATTTTACTGCTACTAGTTGCACCGATAGTTCAAAACCAATCAGTTTGGTGGTTTGTTTATTTGTTCCCAGTGTGTGTTAATGCTTTAAAATACTGTAGGAAACAAATGACACTAATTGTGATAAAAGCCAAGTTTTGTTTTAAAGTGTTATGTACTACTCTATTGTTTGTTGGCAGTGACTCCGTCACTTCAATATTATGTCTTCCACTTCTCTCAAAAAAGCAGAGCTCAGTTGGTGACCCAGACTGGATATGCATAGTAATTGGCTTCAAATCGGGTAAAATCAACTTTTACACTGAGGTAAATATATTTTGTAGAAAAAATGCAATTTAAACTTGAAAAATCATTTTTAAGTTATTATAGCCCCCTTTCCCTGTATGTAGAGTGTCTATATATGATAAGCCACCCTCTGATTTAAAATTATGATTTAAAACCATAAGCATACTTTTTATAAAATACAGATGAAACCAGTTATGTGCATAGCCAATTTATCAAGCTTTTTGTGCAAATAAATGGAATCAGAGAATTATGTGACTAACCAGAGTATATTTTTGACAAATAATATACTAAAGATTTTGTTTTATGATCCTTTTGCAATATAATTAATTATGAGCTAACCCCAACAACATTTAGCATTGTTTGTGTGTTGGGACCTGTGTATTTATGCTTGCGGAAACAATTCTGTTATAAAATGCCTAAGAGATTAAGGATGCAGTAAATGCAGGTCATTGTGGTTTGTTGTTTGATTTGTTCCTTGAGTGCTACCCTGCTAGTCCCTTAAAATGGTTTGAATCTGTTAAGAATGTCTAACTTGAAACTAGGGAGGTGCCATTCTCCATATTGCCCTTGCACACGCACTACCTACTACTTGATTAATGTTTTCCACATTTGCCATTTCTATTTATAACATTGGATACATATGTAATACTCTCAAAAAATTTACTCTCTAATTTCCTTAGCATTTTATAGTGTAATTGTTTCTACAAGCAGTTGGCAATTGTTGTTAATAGGGTGGGATCAGTTTAAGATTAGGAATGAAAAATTTTAACTAAAAGTAAAAAATACCTTTTAGTATTTACAAACCAATGTCAAAAGCATGGTTTGAAAACCCCATAGCCACACTAGCCTATAGGCTGATCTGCAGCAAACTGGATCACAAACTCCAAACATCTTGTCCAACATGTTTTTAGTGTCGCTCTATAAGTTCTACAACAACATTCCAGGCTTTAACACAACAAAAAATAAGCTAACAAGCTATTGTTGCCCAGTAGAAAGTCTTTTTTGTATGTAAAGCACAGCAGTAATATCTGCTGGGCTGTGTCTGTTGTAAACTTGTCAATCAATCCCTAGTAATGATCTATACTGACCATACTGTGTCGAAGGTTGTTGTGATGTACTGTCTTCTACACCATGACGTAGCAAACATTTTGAGGTTACCACTGCAAAGTTGCTCCTTTTATAGCCAGCAAAACACCTGTATGGCCATTTTGAGGCTACCACAGCAGCCAAAGGATATTTGAATTCACCCATTTTTTACCTTTTTAACCCCAAATATATGTTTTGTTCACATGCCTTTACTTAGACTTACTAATCCAAATGTATTGTAATCTAATATGTACATATGTAGGGTGGTGCTCATTGGTTGTTTGGATTTTTGGCATGATGGTCAAGTATTTGCCCTTACAGCCTCAAATACGTGTTTAAACGCTGACTGTTTTACCCCAAATGCAAAATGACCAGATGCAAGGGGGTGATTGACGAGTTTACGTTATTTGCGATGTAGAAGAAAGTGCGGCACAGCAATTTATTAGTCAGTATAGATCATTTCTATGGAGTTGTATGTATCGTACATGCAACCGCTCTAAACACATATTAAGAGATTATCATGTTTTATAATGGACTAATCACAGTTGATATGTTGATACTACACCACTGCTTAATGTGATTGCATAGTAGGGACCCATATGTTTATGCTAGCAGAAACAATCATGTTATAAATTACCTAGGGAATTGCGGAGCCAATGTAATGTGGGTATTGAATATATTTTCAATGTAACAAAGGAAATGGTACATGTGGAAACATCATTTAGGGGTGGTAGTATCTGTGGAATGAAAATTCATGACACCTCTAGTTGGTAATGGTGTATGTGGAACTATAAAGGAGTAACAAGTTTTTATAGCTCACAGTTAGATGTGAAAACAATTCCCAAAACATTTTCGTTTAAAATAAAACAGCTTTGTTTGTTTGTTTTATTTAACTCTTGACTGGTTAAGGTATACCTGATGGGGTTAGGTGATGATGGGGTGTCTTATTACATTTTTTTTGTAGAATGGATTGTGTCTTATGTCACACGAGTTTCACCAAATGCCAGTAATTGATATTCAATGCAATGCCAACTTGCAATTCCAATTGGAGAACAGACCTACTTTAGGATCAAGCGAACTAAACATTTTGTATGAAGATGTCCTTGTGGTAGTAAATGGGCAAAAATTGTTTCAAGAGCTAAGAGTGTGTAGAACTCAACATGCCATAGGTATGTATTTTTGCCTGGTGCATTGGTTTCTGTATTTTTATTTGTATTGTCACCAAAAGCCTAACTTACAAAACTGTGGCCTTAATTAGTAATTGTTAAGGGATTTTTGTTTGGTCATATAGGTTTTGAAGGCCATAATATCAAACCAAATGAGTTGAAGTTTAAAATATTTACAGAATAACTGAAATATGTTTGTTATCTAAAACTGAAATATGTTAACTATAGACAGTATTTAACAAAAGCTCTGCTGTTGTCCACAGTAGTTCACTGCAATACAGTTGCATGTAAACTAATATTTGGTGTAATTAAAAAAAACCTGTGATATTTATTTTGCAAAGCATCACTGACACCAGCTTAAAAAAGGTCATTGAGAGTTTATATGTGCAAGCCTTACTACAAAAAAGTTAGAAAAAGGGTAATCATCTAGCAACATTGGTGTCAATTTTTAGCAATTTTCTGTATATAGACGGTGAATTAAATCGTCATTATGCCACGAAAATAAGCCATGACTGCGTAAAAATACATTCAGTGCAACAGGCTTGGTGGTTGTACAAGTCATAATTGTCACTTACTAAGCAAACATGAGGCCCTTGTGGATCCCTCTAGCAGGGTTGCCAGTTTGGCCTTTTTTGTTAATTTTTCGGCGGTTGACCGAATATCATTCCAAGTCAATTTAGCTATCAAATTATTAGCTGCTTTTGACAAACAATCACAACAAAACCACTAGTAGAAGGACCTTTTGCCCAAAAGAGCTATTGCATACAAGACCTTTCATGGCTTTTTTGTTGAAAAACAAGTAACTGAAATTTGCAACAGGAGCTGATTATTATGGATCCCCTTTCATGAAGGGGACACATATTGTTACTCTTTATTTTTTTCTTCAATAATTTTTTATCTAAAGTTGTGCACTGTCAACTTTTTACCCCAATTCACTCATCGGTTCACCCTCGGGCCCCCAAAATGTGAAATTTTTAAAACGGCAATATTTAGCAAAGTAAGTCACCTAGAAGTTTCTTTTTTTAATAGTTAATACAATGCATGATTTTTAGGCGTTAGTTTGGATTCACCCATTTTTTTCCTTTCTAGCCCCAAATATTCAGTTTTTTGTTTACATGAGTTTGTTCCCATGTTTTGGTCAACAAAAGGTTGTTTTAACTTCTTTAAATTTTCACACATGATAGATGGGTATCTAAAGTTGTGCACTGACAGCATTTTACCTTAGTTCACCCATCAGTTCACCCACAGGCTCCCAAAATGTGAAGTTACGTAGAAGTTTCCTAATTTAATGGTTGATGCAATGTAAAGTATTTTGAAGTATTTGGTGACTTTAACTTGGATTTACACATTTTTTACTCTTTTAACCCCAAATATTCAGTTTTTTTTGCCCTTTGCTTCATACATACTAATCCAAATGTATTGAAATTTAAAATGTACGTATGTATAAAATGTACGTATGTAGGGTGTGTACGTATGTAGGGTGCTTCGTATGTAGGGTGCTTTACATTGTCTGTTAATTTACATTGTCTGTTAAAAATTTTAGCATGATCGGTCAAGTATTTACCCTTACAGCTGCTGACTGTTTTGCCTCAAATGCAAAACGATCTGACGCAAGGTAGTGATTGACGAGTTTACGACATAAGTGAAGCAACGCTCTTGGCAACAGGCTGCTATTTCACACATAAACGGGTATTTATTTGGTGCTGCAAGCCGGGCGTTTCGCTGATTAAAATTAGGCTGCGATGACCTCTATATGTTTACTGTTTTGCGATGAAGAAAACAGTGCAGTGCAACAATTTATTTATTTATTTCGTACATGCAATGCCTCCCAACATGTATAAAGAGATTATCATTTATGACAGACGAATCCCAGCTGTTGATACTACACCACTGCTTAACATGATTCATAGTGTTAGCCTAGGTGTGTTAGCCTAGGTGCGTTTGCTAAATAACGCTGTAAAAGATAACACCTTACAATACCTTTGCTCTCATTTACAGTTGCACTCTCTTCCACAGTAGCATGTAAGCTTATATTTGGTTGGTCAAAAAGCGCAATGGTAATGTTGGATTTACAGCGCGTACCTGAAACCGGGTTGGAAAGGGTTGTTTAGAGTTTGCGGTTTACTATGGCTCAGGCAAAGGTTACATCAGGCCAAACTATTGGTTAGTGTGACTGTGGGATTTAATTCATGCTTTTGACATTGAGATTGAAATTGACATACTGTAAAGAAATGATTTATTCAAATTATAAATGCAAATCTTCACTTTTTGTTTAAATTTGTAAAACTGATTTTTAGCCAGATCACCTCCTAAACACGTCACTACTATTCAGAAATTGCATGTGTGTGGGGACCCATATGTTCATGTCATAAATAGCGCCGGTAACTATAAGACCCAAAGTAAAATAATCTTGGGAATATATCNTCCTAAACACGTCACTACTATTCAGAAATTGCATGTGTGTGGGGACCCATATGTTCATGTCATAAATAGCGCCGGTAACTATAAGACCCAAAGTAAAATAATCTTGGGAATATATCGTCTTTTAATATTGGGTAATAGTGTATGTAGAATGTGGGTATATGGTAAGCCACCCTTCTAGTTGTATCTGTATTGACACTACTGTACAAACTGATTTTGTGGCTCTATGGCGTTTAGGGTTTTCTGCAAGTGACTCTTACATTAAACAAGTTTGTCCACCCCTAATATATAATAAACCACCCTTCTATGTTTAATTGTAGTTTCAAATCTAAAACTGACCATGCCATATTAAAACTCTTTCCACCGTTTTCCATTTTGTTTATGCTTGAAGAAACAAAAGTCAGTTATAAAATACCAAGGAATTTAGGGACCCAATAAGATGTAGGTATTAAATAAATGTCAGTTGTAAAATCGGAAATGATGTGTGTGGAAAATGTCATTTAAGAGGTTGTGTATGTGCAATTCAATATGGGGAACGCCCCCCCCCACCCTAGTTTTGCAAATTTTTAACTTCATACATAAATCATAAACCTTTTGCTGTTTTAGCTTCTGCTTATGGAACAACATCATCGTTTTCTGGTCCACTTCCCTTTAAGAAATTGCAGTTTATTGGTCAAGAAACTGTTTCAAGCTTTTATAATCGGGGTCTAGTATCATCTTCACCATTTGATGATCTGCAATCATTAACCATTAATGGAGGTTACAATGCAGAAATTTCTTTGACAATTCCACCAGTTCATGAAATTGTTACATCTGGTTTTGGACCATATATTGGTTTTTTTTTCTATCCTGTAAGTATATAATTTTGCAGTCCTTTCTATTCATTTTCGACATAAAACAGTTGTCTGATTAGGTTGTTATGTAGTGACCCATGCATTTCTGCTTTTAGAAATAATCACCAGAAAAAGCTTAGTTAAATGTGAAACCTCCCTTTTACGTAGGGGGATACATCTTTTTTCTGTCTAACGCGAGTTTGTTCCCACATTTTGGTCATGAAAAAGTGGTTTAAATTTCTTTATACTTTCACACATGATAGATGGGTATCTGAAGTTTGGCACTGACAGCTTTTTACCCCAGTTCACCCACAGACTTCTAAAATGTGAAATTTTTAAAACAGCAATATTTAACAAAGTAATCACCTAAAAGTTTCCTAATTTATTAGTTGATACAATGCAATGTATTTTAAAAGATTTTGTGACTTTAATTTGGATTTAACAATTTTTTACCTTTTTAACCCCAAATATTCAGTTTTTGTTTAAATGCCCTTTACTTCGGATATACTAATCCAAATGTATTGAAATTTAAAACGTAGATATGTAGGGTGCTTCAGGTTGTTTAAAATTTTAGCCTGATCAGTTCAGTATTTATCCTTACAGCTGCAAATAAATGTTTTAACACTGACGGTTTTGCCCCAAATACAAAATGACCCAATGCTTGATTGACGAGTTTGCGACACAAGCGGTGCAACACTCAGCAGTTGGTAATAGGCTGCTACCTCACACATAAATGGGCGTTTATTCAGGATGGCCAGGCGGCCGTTTTTCTGATTACAATTAGGCGGTGATGACCTTAGAGGGTCGGGGGTAGTGTATGTGGAATGAAAATATGGAGAACACCACTGCAAGAAAGTGGTGTTCTCCATATGTTCTGCAAGAGGCTGACATTGTGACAATAATGTTCGCAACATAATGCCATTATTGACGTATTTGGTGTATGTAGGGGAAAGTAGTTTGTTGCCATACACTTGTCCCCTGTTCAGTAAATACCTAATTGCACATTAAGAGGAGTAGAATTAATGCATATATTTTAAACAGGATGAATCAGAATTTCAGTTGTCACAAGTTGCATCAGCGGTTGCCAGCAAACTAAAAACTGCAATTTATTCTGCAGCCAATAGTTGGTGGAATTGGAATCAAAAAGATACTGACCCTACTAGTGATGAACAGAAACATCAAATAGTAAATGCTGCATTGTGTTAGTTTTGCTTATTTTTAAACCCTAGAATTTGGGTACACTTATTGTGGACTTGAAAAGTAACTTAAAAGCAAAAGAATTTATAACACTGAAATAAATTTTATAATTTTGTCAAACAGACCCTTGGACAATTTCTTATCCTCTAATATAAAACTACAAATGGAAAGCAAATAAAATTAGGAGTAACGAAGAAGAGAAAATCAGCTATTAAAATGACATCAGTGATAAGGTTGCTTAGTACTCAAGAAAATCAAGATGCGAAATCAGCATTTAATCATGGTTCTAGTATTTGGATACGTAAACATTCAATGAATAAAAATCACACCCTATCCACACTTCTATGAACAACATAAAAGGGTAGCAAAATTTACTTGATAAGTTGGAAAAGTCTTTTCTGACTTGAGATCATTGATGTTCCTTCGTTCTGATAGTTAATATTTATGGGTCCCCTTCCTGAAGGGGACACATATTGTTTTCACTCTGTTTGTTTTATTTTTTTTTATTTTTTTATTTATTTGTTTATTTATTTTTTCCTTTTTTTATTGTTTTTTTATTTATTTTTTGTCTGTGGTTATAATTATGTGTCTACCCCATAGCCCCAGCAGTTACCCCACTAGCCCCCTAAAATGGGTTAAGCTATTAAACATTCTCCGAATTGGATGAAATTTGAACAGTTTGTATAACATATCATTGCGGTGCAGTAATTGATGTGTTTCATGCTAGAGCTTCAGCAGATACCACACTAGCCCCCTTAAATGAACCAAATTAATGAAAAAATGTCTGAATTAGATGAAATATAGACAGTTTGTATAACATGTCATTGTGGTGAATTTGTTGTTGGGTTTTCCCCAAGTTTGAAGGTTGGGTCATAGTTACTTACATTATTAATTCTGTAATTCATTTTCTGTTTACATAAAATTAGAGAAAAAATATCTGCTTCTGTTCAGTACATACATTCATAGTGAACCACAATTTCTACAACTTTGCATGTGTGGGGACCCATATGTTTTTGCCTGCAGAAACAATAATGTTATAAAAAGCTTAAGCAACTATGNTGATCAGTTCAGTATTTATCCTTACAGCTGCAAATAAATGTTTTAACACTGACGGTTTTGCCCCAAATACAAAATGACCCAATGCTTGATTGACGAGTTTGCGACACAAGCGGTGCAACACTCAGCAGTTGGTAATAGGCTGCTACCTCACACATAAATGGGCGTTTATTCAGGATGGCCAGGCGGCCGTTTTTCTGATTACAATTAGGCGGTGATGACCTTAGAGGGTCGGGGGTAGTGTATGTGGAATGAAAATATGGAGAACACCACTGCAAGAAAGTGGTGTTCTCCATATGTTCTGCAAGAGGCTGACATTGTGACAATAATGTTCGCAACATAATGCCATTATTGACGTATTTGGTGTATGTAGGGGAAAGTAGTTTGTTGCCATACACTTGTCCCCTGTTCAGTAAATACCTAATTGCACATTAAGAGGAGTAGAATTAATGCATATATTTTAAACAGGATGAATCAGAATTTCAGTTGTCACAAGTTGCATCAGCGGTTGCCAGCAAACTAAAAACTGCAATTTATTCTGCAGCCAATAGTTGGTGGAATTGGAATCAAAAAGATACTGACCCTACTAGTGATGAACAGAAACATCAAATAGTAAATGCTGCATTGTGTTAGTTTTGCTTATTTTTAAACCCTAGAATTTGGGTACACTTATTGTGGACTTGAAAAGTAACTTAAAAGCAAAAGAATTTATAACACTGAAATAAATTTTATAATTTTGTCAAACAGACCCTTGGACAATTTCTTATCCTCTGATATGTAAAACTACAAATGGAAAGCAAATAAAATTAGGAGTAACGAAGAAGAGAAAATCAGCTATTAAAATGACATCAGTGATAAGGTTGCTTAGTACTCAAGAAAATCAAGATGCGAAATCAGCATTTAATCATGGTTCTAGTATTTGGATACGTAAACATTCAATGAATAAAAATCACACCCTATCCACACTTCTATGAACAACATAAAAGGGTAGCAAAATTTACTTGATAAGTTGGAAAAGTCTTTTCTGACTTGAGATCATTGATGTTCCTTCGTTCTGATAGTTAATATTTATGGGTCCCCTTCCTGAAGGGGACACATATTGTTTTCACTCTGTTTGTTTTATTTTTTTTTATTTTTTTATTTATTTGTTTATTTATTTTTTCCTTTTTTTATTGTTTTTTTATTTATTTTTTGTCTGTGGTTATAATTATGTGTCTACCCCATAGCCCCAGCAGTTACCCCACTAGCCCCCTAAAATGGGTTAAGCTATTAAACATTCTCCGAATTGGATGAAATTTGAACAGTTTGTATAACATATCATTGCGGTGCAGTAATTGATGTGTTTCATGCTAGAGCTTCAGCAGATACCACACTAGCCCCCTTAAATGAACCAAATTAATGAAAAAATGTCTGAATTAGATGAAATATAGACAGTTTGTATAACATGTCATTGTGGTGAATTTGTTGTTGGGTTTTCCCCAAGTTTGAAGGTTGGGTCATAGTTACTTACATTATTAATTCTGTAATTCATTTTCTGTTTACATAAAATTAGAGAAAAAATATCTGCTTCTGTTCAGTACATACATTCATAGTGAACCACAATTTCTACAACTTTGCATGTGTGGGGACCCATGTGTTTTTGCCTGCAGAAACAATCATGTTATAAAAAGCTTAAGTAACTATGGGACCCAATGTGAAATGACATGGTAAATATACATGCATTTTTAAATAAGGTAATAGTGTATATGGAATGGCAATATGGTGAAAGCCACCCTTCTAGTTTTTTTCTGGTTTGTCCAATATAAGTCTGATACAATGTTGTAATAGTGGAGTTATTTCTGTTATTCTTTGAATATAAATGAGTTACTTATTTTTCTGGTATCACACCCGAGACAGATTTTGCTTCTTGTCCATTATAGAGCTTTCTTTTTCGTAGGCTTTCATGAAAGAATGCTTACAAGGTTGTTTGTAACACAATGGCAACAAAATGGCCACATTTAAACTTTAAGCAAGATTTAAACGATAGAAACTGTTGGTGCTGCCCTGATATAATGATAAATCAGGTTTATCGCAATCTATTTTGTTGCATAGGGGTGTAAATCCCAAACAGTACCCACGTTTTGGTCAAGGCCCCCCAAAACATAAAATTTAAAAACAGCAATATTTAATAAGGTAATTCACCTAGAAGTTTTTTATTTTGATAATGTGCAATGCAAAGTTTTTAAATTATTTTGTATCTTTTGATCTTTTGGTTGGATTCATCTACTTTTTACCTTTACCCCAAATAATAATTTTTTTGTTTACGTGGCATTTAGTTTAGATATACTAATCAAAATGTATGGAAGTTTAAAACATAGATGTATATAGAATGGTTCTCATTGATTGTTCAAAACTTTGTCCTGATCTGCCAAGTAATCCTTACAGCCTCAACAACATGTGACATTTTTATGACATGTCAAAGAGGAGCATCGCTGTCAGCGGTTGGTATCAGGCTGCTACTCCGCACACAAAAAAGGTTTTCACCAATATAACACAAACCTAACTACAAAAGATAGAGAAAGCAACTCTTTTGTGTAGATGAATGACATAGCAATAGTATTTCAGCTGGCGAAAGTGTAAATTAGCACTACTGTTAACAAAATGTACTGTCTATGCTGTTTTGGGATAATTACATATTCTGGTTTTCGCACAAAAAAAATTGGCAAATTGCCTATGTGTTACCAAATTTGTCTACATGGTATCAAAAATCTGCTTGTTGTAAAGTCAGCTGGAATATTCAAGTATATTCCACATGTCAATGCTGCCATGAAATGTTGGCAAAGAATTGATTGTAAACAAATGCAAAATTTTTGAGATGTTTGGTTTGATGCTGATGAGGTGGGAACAGGATGTCAGAAATATAACTGGCACATGCATACTAAGAGTTGCATACTATCGAAAGTATTGGCAGCAGTGATGTGGATGGCTAAATTGTCAGCAGTCTATTTAAGATTAAGTTACTTGTGCATGTGGGGTGAATACGGTGGTAAATTTTGCTTTAAGGTTTTATATATGGCTTTGGATTTTTTGAGGTGTCATTGTTGTCTCGTATATGCAGCAAAACAATGCCATTGCCTTTGTCTGGCTGGCATGTGATGTTCCTGTTCTGCTACAGATATTGTAATGCATTTCTTCATTTGAAAAACCTGAGATGTGTTTCTTTTGGTCATAGAAGAAAGTGGATATGTAGTGTCTTTACAAACTTGATGAAAACAGTTAGGGTGCGACCTTTAATCATGAGATTGATATATGTCTGAGAATAGAAACCAAAATTGAATGCCAAATTCGCATATTGGCCCCTGCACCTGTTCATCACATAATTACCCTATCAATGATGTCATTTTTATCACATTTTTTCTATTTATCTAGTGTCTACTTAAAAAAATGTACACATTTTGTCACATTTTATAATGATCAAATTTTATTCCAGTATCCTGGCCTTCTTTTTTGCTACCTAGTTCACATTTTTCAAAAGTTTGAAAAGCATGTTGCTGAAATAAAAATGAATATATGCCATTGTCCTATTGAATATTGTTTTTCCACTTCTTTAAGAAAAAAGAAATTTGCTTTTCACAAATATTAAAAACAAAACAATTGTTGCATGTCTGCAGACAAAAGGTCAACCCTTAGATATTGCCCATGGATTACCGGACAGCAGACGACATGGCAACTCAATAAGTTTGGCACCAGGATGTAATTGGTTGGCTGCTGTGACTGACAGCTTTGGAAGGATTATACTACTTGATATTACAGATGGATATATACTAAGAATGTGGAAAGGTGGTGTTGTGGTTGATCTATTTTTCGAGTTTTTATGGTTTACTGTTTTAAGGGAATGTAAACTGTTTTCATGTATCATAAATTTATGGGCAATCATTTATATTTTACATGGCCATATGCCTAAGATTCAGGATTTACACTGATATGTTTTTGACATTTTAGGTTATAGAGATGCTCAAGTTTCGTTCATACGTGTGTTTGATGAAACACAAACAGACATCAATGAAAACTCAAAAAACAGTTCCTTGTTTTTGGTGGTTTTTGCTCCTAAAAGAGGAATTTTAGAAGTGTGGTGTTGTATTTTTGGACCAAGGGTTGCAGCATTTAACATCAGTAGAACAGCAAGGTAGGTAGTTTTGCCAATAATGTAGTGTTAGAAACCTATTTTTAAAATTATTGTAAAAATGAGTGATATTTTTTATCTTTTTGTTTGGTGAGAATTCAATAAAATAACTAATGAAACCGGTCAAAAAGGCTGGTTCAGCAGAGTACCGTGCCCACCTGCAATAAGCATCTGAGCCCCCAATACTTGGTAGTGACTTCACTAAAGTTATAGAAGTGGAACAGTAACAAAACTAGGCTAATGTCTGAGCGGCAATGGCCATCAAATGCTATTAAACGCCACCATCTTTGAAGATAGTGTTGAATGGTTTTGGGTTTTACCTGAAATGTATATGGAATTAAGAGTAGGAGACATATGATAAAGGCCTTAAAATTTGCCATAGCTTCTGCCTAATTATTCAGACTTGCTTTGGTACATAACTAATTAAATGTTCTAAAAATTACATTTTTTCTAAGTTACTAAAAATTGTTTTTTTGTCTCTAATATCTTTCTGTTTTGTTAACTTTTTACTCGAATACATTGTTAGGTTAATAAAAGTTGGACATGAAATGCTTGGGCTGATGCCAGATCGTCCTGTGGATACTAGTCGCATCGCAACCTGGTGCTGTTTAATAAGTGACGATGGACAAATTAGTTCTATCAATATACCTTTTCATGTGGCTCTAAGGTAATTATTTACCTGTGCTGTCATAGATATCCAATCCAAATACAATTTTAAAGGTTTTAAAACAGGTCTCGTGCAATAATGTAAATAATGAAAAAAGTTATGTCAACATGCTAATTAGCCATTTATGTTTTTTCCATAGCAACTATTGGTACTATTTGCTTATTGTGATCTTAGGTAAAAGAAATGAGGTGTCAATGTTTGTGTGTCTAAGAAGGAAATGGTTAGTCATTTAAATTTGTAATAAGTTTAAATCTATTTCAGTGATTCAAGCAGTAACCGAGCTCGTCACATTCATCTTCTCAAGAAGATCAACTTTCTTTTGCACTCTGAGAAACCAGGTAAATGTCATATGTATAGATCACACCATTTAATACACATATTGTTTTACTCTGTTTTTTTTCTGTAATGTGAGTTTGTTCCCACTTTTTGTTCCCCTATTTTGAAGGGGTGTAGTGCTGCAGAAGCGTGCTAGTCATTGGGGTCAAAGAATAGGAAACAGTAGTAGGCCTGTGCATAGAGCTCGGGCACCTCCAGCAGAGCTCTGGCATGTAATAAATTGCCACTACACATCTCCATAATCACAGTGATGTGTTTGCACCATAACAGCACCCAATCGTCTAAAATGTAAAAGATTCGTTATTTATATCTGGGGGTATGTCACTGCAGGATTTTGCGAATTTCTGTTGCCTGTGTGACAACGCAGCTTGTATGTGTTGGGAAATGTAAAACAATCTTAATTTTGACATCTTTTTAGGAAATGTAAAAGGGTAAATGACAAAAAAATGGAAAGGAGTCAGCGATAATGTTTATAGTTTGTTGTTGTCAAATGTTCCTCACTTGTTATCTCCTTGTGCTTTGCTACATGCGAATGTAAACTTGTAAAAAACCCTTAGGTCCAAGCTGGTTGTGGTGTTACATGTCTGTGAGCCATTGTAGTTGTATATATTGTTGGTGAGACAAAGTTTGGAACATTTGCATAAAACTGAATGTACTAAATTAAAACTTTATTGCAGGATTGGATTAACCAAAGTTCAAATAAACGGAGAGGCAGTGCCTCCCGCCTTTTGCATAAAATAGGTGCCAGAGGTATCAGAACTTGCAAAAAACTACAAAAAATTCCCTTTTTTTATGGCATAAAGTAATTTTATTAAGAAATCTAAATGTTGTTTCCAAGACGAAAATGAAATTTTAACAATGGTTGAAAAAATGGATGTGAGTTCCTTCCAACAACAAGCATTAGAAAAGGTTCTGAAGAAAAACATTGTTCATAGTCAAACTATTTGCAGTTGTGTTGAAAAAATTCTGGAAAGGTTAAATGAACAAGGTGATTATTGTAGTATGCCTGTTTAATTTTTTGTAATATATTTTTTGTAAAATTTTATTGTTTAGATCAGTATAAGGTAGAGCGAGAGTTCATGAGGTTTTTGAAACATATAATATCAGTAGTCAATATGTATGAAGACATTCAACAAATTTCAAAGGATTCTGACATTAGCATGGTTGGTAAATATATTACACTTGAAACTAAATTATCATGTGTTAAATAAACCATATTTATTTTTATATTTATTTTTGGAGGATAATACTTCCAGGAGTGATGAAACAGTTCAAGTTCAAGCAGGATGCGAGAAAAAGAAAAATGCTTTTGCCACCTTCTATGAGTTTGTTGACCTGTCAGAAAGTTTGCCAGATTTGGAGGTATCTGGCACATTGCCTTTATTTGTTATTTTTTAAAATCTGTAAATAACTATCATGCATAAAAATCTGAAATGTTTTTTTTTGCATCATTTTGTAATGGGCTAGAACAGGATCTGTTGGATTTTTACAGTACTTTTTTAGGATGCAAATTCTCTTACAATTTCAACCTGTTTGGAATGTTTTTCTGCTGACAAAAATGATATTTGTACTTTGGAAAACTGTTTTGGGGATACTGCAAAACTGAAGAGGATAGGTAAAATTTCATGGTTTTATTATGGGTCCCTTTTATTATGGACACATTGTTTTTACTTTTTCTGTCTAACACGAGTTTGTTCCCACATTTTGGTTAAAAAGATTTTGTTTAAATTTCCCCAAATTTGTACTCCTGATAGATGGGAATTTCAGTTGTGCACTGACAACTTTATACCCCAGTTCATCCACAAAACCCCAAAATGTGAAATATTTAACAAAGTAAGTCACCTAGAAGTTTCCTATTTTGACAGTTGATGCAATGCAAATTGTTTTAAAATAGTGACTTTAACAAATTATGTAAGTTTTAGCATGATCCATCTAGTATTCACCCTTACTGCCCCATATACATGTTCAACCACTGATTGTTTTCCCCCCAAATGCAAAATGACCCAACATGAGGGAGTGATTCATAGGTTTCTGACACAAGCGGCACAAAGCTTAGTGGTTGGTGATTAAAATTAGGCAATGATGACTTCAAGCAATGTGTTTATTATGGGTCCCCTTCCCTGAAGGGGGGGCATATTGTTTTCACTCTGTTTTTTTTCTTTTTTCTCCGCATGCTGTCCAAGCACTTTTGACATGAAATGTTTGTTGGATTTGGATGAAACTTTCACAGCTGGTAGGTATGGTCATGGTGGTGTGTTATCTGTTTTGGTTGACCCCATGGCCCCAAGGGTTACCCCACTAGATGGTGAAATAGTCCATGCACATTGTCTATGCACTTTTGATGTGAAATGTTTGGTGGATTTGGATGAAACTTTCACAGCTGGAAGATATGGGCAAGGTGGTGTGTCATTAGTTCCAGACCCGGTGGTTACCCCACTAGCCCCCTAAAATGGGTCAAATTACATCTGTTTCTGCCAGCAGAAACAATCAGGTCATAAATAGCGCTGGTAACTATAAGACCCAATGTAAAATAATGTGGGGAATATATCTTTTAATATCGGGTAATAGTGTATGTAGAATGTCTATGTATGGTAAGCCACCCTTCTAGTTTTTTAACTGTTTGGTTTGTTTCATGTAGCAATAATAATTATATGTTTTTCCTAGAAGGGACACATATTGTTTTTACTCTGTTTTTTTCTCCCCTGCAGGTTTGCCTATGCACTTTTGACCTGAAATCTTTCACAGGTGGTAAATATGGTCATGATGATGTGTCATAAATTCCATTTTAACTCCCTACCTCCAGTGGTTACCCCGCTAGCCATAAGAGTGTTAAAGTTTTATAAAAGTTGTTTTTGCTTGCATGACAACATGCACCACAAGTAATAAGTTTTTGTGGATTTTGTACCTTATCAATTAATTGAAATGTGACACTTAACAGATGACAGTATGCTTATTGGTGACCCGAAGTGTTTAATTTTTTTAACATGTCTGAATTGGATAAAGTTCTATTAGACTTTGTGTTTGGTCATTGTGGTTTGTTGTTTGAGGCTATAGCCCTAGCAATTACCCCACCAACCCCCTAAAATGGGGCAAACTATTAGGCAATATCTGAACTAGATAAAAGTTGGACAGTTTGTAGAACATGCCTATGTGGTGTATCAATTTCTGTGTTTAACCTTTAAGCTCACTAAAAATTAAGTCTGAATTATGCCCATTGAAGTTCATGGCTCTGGCATTAGTGGTGTGTTCTTCTGTTTTCTTGCTCTAGCTATCACAACCTATAAATTAAATCATAGTGTATGTGAAATGACAAAATCATGAAAAATTCTGCCCTTTTCCATCCAGGGAATGTCACAGTCAAACAGAATAAGTTTTAGAAAGTTTTGCAGGTAATTTTTGAACAGTTTGTATAACATGTTATTTTGGTGTAATAATTGGTGTGTTTGAATTCTAAACAACCAATAAGAAGCACCCTAGCCCCTAAAATGGGTCAAATTGTTACCAGTGTATGTGCAATGGAAATATGGTGAAAGATTCCCTTTGTGTTTTGTTTAAATTTCTACTTGAATTATTTCTTTTTGTCTTAAGGTCATTTTCTGTTTAGTCCCTCCTTGCAAAATGGTTCCCCACCAGCCAATGTTCTTTTAGTGATGAAAAAGTTCGGAAAAGTTTCAGATGATGCTTTGCTCTATCTGCTTTTCAGCTATTTTATTGAATCAGAAAGCAAAGTGTTTGAAGGTACATGTACAACCATTATGACCAAGCACAATGTAAATAATAAACTATTAGCTGTTACTGTTACAGGCTTTAATGCAGAACCATGCAACATGTTACTTCAATATCCTACAGTAAATGTGAAATTAAAACTGAAAGATATACTTCGAAATTGGGGATGTTTTTATTTGCAGACACCTTAGTTATGTTTGCAGTGTTTCATCAAGAAAGAGACGTCCAAATTTGCACACTTGCAAAAATATTTTGCACCAGTTGACTAGGGATGTTTAGTTATTCTAGCTAGCTATTCTGGAGTATGGGTTTCTAATCCAGAATATTGAATCGAAGTCTTAAAGTCATTTTTGCAGTATACATTTAGAATTTTAAGTAAGAAAACAACAACAAAGGGCTGTTTGATTTAAGAAGTTTCCCATGACTTGTTTTTGATGTACCTGTGTAACTGCTGGTGATTTTCCTATCAACGTCTATAAAATAACATGCGGTCGTTTATAATTTTGTAAAAGGCGAGTAAAGCAACTACTTTTTTCTGATCAATGACGCATCTGAATTTTTGCTGATGTTGCGGAAAATTCCATACTCCAATTACTTGTAGGACCCTTGTGTTGTTATTGTTTTGGGACCCATTTCATGATAGAGACACATTGTGTTCACCCTTTTTTTACTGTCTGAAGCAAGTGTTTTAGTTTACATGGCTTTTACCTGCGACACACTAATTCAAGTGTAATATAATTTAAAACATAGATATGTAGGATGCCTCTCATTGGTTGTTAAAATATTGAGCCTGATCGGTCCAGTATTTATTGTTGCAGCCACAAATTCAGGTTTAAAGCCCCAATTGCAAAATGACGTGACAGAGTTAGTAACAGGCTGCTAACTTCATTTCCCCAACTGGGTCAAATTATCCAACAATGTCGAAATTACAGGAAATTTAGACAGTTAGTAAAGTGTGCCATTGTGGTGCCCCAGCAGTTTCAGAAATGATCATCAAAGCTTAAGTAACCATGATCGATGTAAAATATTGTATTAAATATGTATCATGTTTAAACTGGGTAAAAGTGTACGGTGAAAAGCAATATGGTGGAAGCCACTTTTCTCCAAATATTGTATGTGAGTTGTACATGAGTTGATTAATTCAAATATAATTAAAACCGAAATTTTTCCAACAATTTATTGATGTAACACAGAGAACTGTTTATTCGAATACCATGAGACTTGGTTTGTCAGAAATTAAAAAAAAATTGTGAGTAAGAGTGCAGGGATTGGTTTATATGAATAACATTTAAATTGTTTGTCTCCTAAGTTTTAGCATTGAATCGTAAATATAAATACAACAATCGGTGAATTATTAGTCTCCCAAATTTGTGAAGAATTCATGAATACAAATATAGGATTTTTTCGAGTACAATTTAAACTGCTGGCACTTAAAAGCCACCAAACTATTCATGAATATAAATATATCCAAACAAGTATCTGTTGAGTATTCAAGTTCAGGCAGAATGTATACAACCCCATGTCCAATTGGGACTCATGCTTTTCTGCCTGCAGAAATGCAACAAAAAGTTATTGTAACTAGGGGACCAAGTGTAAAACAACATAATGAAATTATATTGTGTATATGGTATGTTCATGTGTTAAAAACCACCCACTTTTAGCTTTTTGTTTTAAATTAAGTGTGCCTAAAACAGTTTTTGACAAAAAAAATTATAAGTTGGCAACACCGAAGTGTTGTTGTTTTACAAACTAAAAGTGAAAGTTTACAGAATGGTAAATGTGCTTTATGTTCAGATCTTACAGAGCATTCCATCGTAGTGTTAAAATTCATGATGTTAGTTGCTCTACGAAGCATCGAGAATCATGGTGAATTCAAACATGAGGAGATTATAAATTTGATAAAGGAGAATATCTGTGAAGCAAAGAAAACCACACCTGCATGCTATATGGCGGCTTTTGTGTGCAAAGTTTTTATTACTTGGCTACAGGTAAAAAGTATTTGCATTTTGATTACCCAGTCCCCCCCAAAAGGGAATTTTTTTAAAAATTAGCAAACAACAAAGTTGTAGTTATAACCTGACAATGGCCTTTACAACAGCACGCAGCGGGATTGGCTGTTTCAGGTGAAACACAGTAGGAAAGTATCTATAGTATTTATTGAAAATTTTATTGTCAGTGCCAGCTACATAGTAACTTGTAATATGTTCTTTTATTGTATGTACTTTTATTATTTACTCATTTTGGTTATAAAGAGTTGACCAAATTTATTCAAATTTTCGCACTTAGTAGATGTGCATCTGACAATTTTGTCCCAATTTACCCACTGGTTAACCCACAGATCCCCGATTTGTAAAGTTAAAAAAACTGATGTATATAAGTTAATGATGTAGAAGTTTCATGGTATTTTAAGTTCATAGCATTGGGATTCATTTTAGGAGTTTGGGGCCACACACCTATGCCTCCATTTTTTTTTTATTGACAGGGTGTTCAGTATTGCCTCACAGCTTAGTTTAAGAAAGAGTTATCCAAATTACTTTACATTTTCTCGCATCGTAAAAAGACATCTAAAGTTGTGTACTGACATCTTTTACATCAAATATTTATGGGTCCCCTTCCCTGAAGGGGACATATATTTTGTTTTATTCTGTTTTTTTTTCTTTTTTCTCTGTCTAACGCGAGTTTGTTCCCACGTTTTGGTCATGAAGGAGTTGTCCGAATTTCTTCAAATTTTCACACATGATAGATGTGTATCTGAAGTTGTGCACTGTCAACTTTTTGCCCCAATTCACCCATCGGTTCACCCACAGGCCCCCAAAATGTATAATTTTTAAAACGGCAATATTTAACAAAGTAAGTTACCTGGAAGTTTTCTATTTTAATAGCTGGTAGAATGCAATGTACTGTAATGTATTTTGTGACTTTTGTTTTGATTCACCTATTTTTTGCCTTTTTAACCCTCAAAATTCCGTTTTTTCTTACTTGAGTTTGTTCCCACGTTTTGGTCAAGAAAAAGTCATTCAAATTTCTTTGTATTTTTACACATGATAGATGGGCATCTGAAGTTGTGCACTGACAACCTTTTAACTCCCGGTTCACCCATCGGTTAACCCACAGGCCCCCAAAATGTAAAATTTTAAAACAGCAGTATTTAACACAGTAAGTATCCTAGAAGTTTCCTATTTTGATAGTGGATACAATGCAAAGTGTTTTAAAGATTTTTGTGACTTTTATTTGGATTCACCAACTTTTTACCTTTTAAAACTCCACATATTTATTTTTTTGTTTTCATGCCCTTTACTTTAGACATACTAATCCAAATGTATTGAAATTAAGGACGGATATATGTAGGGTGCTTCTCATGGGTTGTTTAAAATTTTAACCTGGTCGGTCAAGTATTTACCCTTGCGGCCGCAAATACATGTATAACAGCTGGCTGTTTTGCTCCAAATACAACACGACCTGACGCGAGGGAGTGATTGACGATTTTACAACTGAAGCGCGTGCAACGCTCAGGGGTTGGTCACAGGCCGCTACTTTACACATAAACAGGTGTTTATAGGGTGCGGCAAGGCGGGCGTTTCATTTTAATTGTCTTGTTTTATGACGGACGAAGCTCAGCT
>QXVZ01021941.1:0-15346 GCA_008931825.1 Phallusia fumigata | reverse complement strand
TACAAGAAAAAAAGGGTAATGAAAGTTTTTCATGTTTTTCACCCATCACCAAAGCTCATAAAATCTATTGTATATCTGACCACATTTTCTTATGCAACTTTACTTGCATCAAAGCACCGATGGGCTTCTGTTAATGCGTTGAAGATAGATATTTAATAGCATATTTAATAGTAAGACTATTTCATTAGTTATTGCTCAAAAGGTCGATTTGTAACGTAATCGCACGGTTTTCGTTTTACCTCCGTGTCTTATGTGTCTTTTCGAAGCAAGTAGCGTTCTATCATAGAAAAGATATAATTTGACGACTAAAATCCTAATTAAATAATTTTCCTTGACCGCTTTAAAAAGATGATTTATCATACATCTTGAAACAGTCTGGCATCGATATTACGGTAACGCTCTACACAAGTTCGTATCTTACGTACCCTGTGTAGAACACCAAAGCGCTAACGTTTACACGCTAGACATTCACCGCATTAGGTGAGCGGTTTAGCGATAGAGATACTGTGAGATCTTGTGTTTGCCCATTTAGGAGTGTCAACATTGAAGTGACTCAAGAAACATACATTCCGGTCTTGTAACGGAGATGACTTTGCTTGTTTAGAAGTTTATGGCTTTAGGCTCGTTTTAAACTACTGATAAGCAATTATGATGGACGTTTATGAACCTCTCACTATCCGATTTGCTGACAGTGCTAATTTTGGTGCGAATTTTGAATGCATGGACTTAACTTAAAGTTGTTAAAATTAAACTTGAAGAGCATAGTTACTATTTTTTGAAGCTTGTGTTTGGCATGTTTTTGTTATTCCTGCAACTGTGACAGTTTTGTGACAGAGTGCAGAGAATAGAAAACATAAATTCACGTGTTACATAAACAAGGTGCCATTGCAGCCTGCAGTATTCTGCTGTAATTTGGTTCTCGTACCGCTGACAACCCTAGTTTTCACCACAAAAACGTTTTTTTAATTTGTTTGGGAAACCCTTATCAATCGGTTCGCGAAGCAAGTTTAGGGTGTCGCAAACGTCTTCCGTCATTCTTGTAGTCGATGTTTTATCGCTTGACTACTGATACATTTTGATAGTACGTTTTATGTACAGTGCTGATTGCGCCTTTGTAAAACTACCGCACAATGTTGCTTTGTTATGTCACAAGTACCAAGAGCGTGATTGTGACACACACAAAGCATTGCTGAATTGTAACATAGCGAAGTTAATTTGAGTCAATTTTAGTGGTCCGTGAGTCATCGAAAAATTGCCGTTATGCAAAAGTATAAGCACCACCGATCTAAACATTAATTGATATGTTGGTTTTTGCCGTTCCATTTGATGTCAATATAAATTTGATCACCTGGGCGTTTTCCTTGATGCGCGTTGCTTTGATGCTCTTCGGTATTACCACAACTTTTCTCTGTATCTGAAATCTGATCATGATCTGCGCCGGGGTCTTGCCGTGTTTTTTCGCAAGGGCGTGCAGAGTTGGATTTTCCATCACAACAGGCTCATCGGGCTGACCCCTGAAAAATTGTCGTAGCTTGTAAGGTCACGGATGTCCAAACTTTTTTAATGACGGCGTATTTTAATCGGGTAAAGACGCCCGCGGGTCAGCGTGTTTTAAAAAGTTTTAAATCATAAAATTAGTGCGCAAAGACACGGCTGCACAACGATCTCATCAGCCTCATGGGATTTGTGTTGCGTCAGTATCATGTACTCTTCCCTCTGGTCGGTAAAACAAACACCATGGAAAGCTTTTGCGTTCAGTCGCAAGTCGCTTTAGCCCAGTGATTCTCAAAGTGTGGTCCGCCATCCCCTCATGGTGGTCCGCGAAAAGTTAACTTGAACTAGGCTCGGGTTCATTAAATCGCCTGTTTTGAGACCGTGTCAGAACGAAATTATGTTTGGTGGTCCTCAGAAAAAAAAATTAAAGATAAAGTGGTCCTTGAGCTAAAAAAGTTTGAGAAACACTGCTTTAGACCAAAAGCCTAATCCAAATGTGAAATGCCGCTGTGTGCCGGATTTGGCCCGCGGGTTGCACTTTGGACACCCCTGTCGTAGGTATACAATTCACGGTTTTCAAAAAGCCTTAAAACGAGGATACAAGCCAGCACTTAAGGTGTGTAAATTATTTTATCCGTTCATACAAACGCTGTTGTCATTTTCAGTGACGGCTTTTTACCACATTTAAGCACAAAACCACATCGTTTTTATCAGTGTTTCATACCGGAACGGAACGGAACGAAATAAATAGATTTTGGTCCAATTACCGGAACGAAATACCGAATACAAAAAATCGAAATACCGGAACGGAACAAAATACCGCTATTTTTTATTCCGGTATTTCGGTCTTGACATATAACCTGGAAGAGTTGCTTGAAATTTCGTGTTTGATACCTAGCATTATCCTTGTGTTTATTTTATCCCAAATGTTTGTCTGGAGTCATCTGTTGATCAAGTGCTATGTGACGTAATAACCACCAGACAACAACCTTTTTCGGTTGCAACTTGCTTACTTTGTTCGGTTGAGAGCTTGTTTACACTACAGTTAATTAGATTTGACAAGAAACACAGATCGAAATACCGAAAAAATACCGTTATAATTTTGTTTCGGTCAGACCGGAACGAAATAAAAATATTGATACCGGAACGAAATACCGAAATAAACAAATTGCCCAGACCGAATAACATTATTCTATTTCGTTCCGTTCCGGTATGAAAAACTGGTTTTTAGGATTGAAAAGAAGCTAAGGGTTATCATTGGATAAACAGGAGTGAGGAAAATTACAGGCCACCCAAACCTGACATAATTTTACAAAACCGTACTATTGTAAAGTTTGTACCCGATTTGCAAGTTTTTTTGTGAGAAAAAACGTTTTTTCGAGCGACAATTAACTTTAAGATACGGTTATTGCCACTTTATTACACGATTTCTTTTGTTACCATGGTCTTTGTGGAGATCCCAACGGGCTATAAGCTGTGACTTCTATGCCTTTGGACTTGCAGAAGCTTATCATGTCGTCACTTTGTAAGTAAGGATGGGATTCTATCTGATGGACTGTCGGCACTACGGAACATTCTTTTAATATGCGGTTGATCTGGAAGTTGTTGAAGTTTGAGAGGCCGATATTCTTTGCCAGTCCATCTTTATACACAGCCTCCATTTCCTTGGAAAAGAACAAAAGCCCCTTTAGCAGTTAAACAAGGGCAACTGTTTAACAACCATGAACACGCATGAATTTTTGCGGTGGGGGAGACTCCCTAACCACAAACGTTGGGCCGGCATTTTGAGGTTTTTTTATTATGAAACGCGGTAATTTAGTGTATGGTGCTATCTCATAGTGTTTAAGAATTCATTAAACTATGTTCCATATGCATGTCAGTTCATTTGCGATGACCCCTCAAAACGATTTTGATCACCCGCCCAACATGCTTTTTGCCGTGCCGAAAGTTTTCCTATGGTAATCAGTAAACAGATTGGAAACAATATTTTTTATTTCATTTTGTTTGCCTGTAATATTGCACCATCGGGCGCCCACCGATGGCCACGCTGTAACAACCTATCACTGTGACCTAAACATGTCTCTTATGCGTGCCGAATGAGCCGGAAACTCTTAGTTGTCCAAAATTACCATTAATCTGCCAACTATTGTAACCGGATTCGTTTGAGCGCCGTCGTGTGTTTATGTGCAAAGGAAAGCAAAACGACAGACTGAAATATAGGGCAAATACAACCATGTTTGTTTTAGCAACCAACTACAGAAAGCAGAAGATATATTGTAGCCTACATGTGTCCTCTCCAGGGCAAATAAACATATTTTACCTTCCATGTTTCTACATAATCCACGTCGGTAAAAAGATAGTCACCTTTGTCGTCTTGTGGAAGAATTTCCTTATTTCTATTCTAGAAACAGAGCTAAATTTTACAACCTCACAGTATTCGCGACTCATTTTGCCCCAAGTTTTACAGGTGTCATAAAATATTTGGTCAACGTTTCAAAAACTTCACACTTTCCATAATATAGCTTCCATGAAATACATTACCATTTTTCATTAAAAATCGGGGTTCTGAGCAAAATTTTTGACCCCACATCGACGATGAAAAAGTTTTTAAACACTTGAAATCCTACCGGTACGGCCCATGGCCAGTGCATCAGATAGAGATCAACATAGTCTGTTTTTAAAAGCTCCAAGGATTCTTTTAAACTCGGCCGTACTTCATCTGGCTTGTGAAAAGCGCTCCACAACTGCCAAGCCCACAACATCATTGTCAGAGATTAAATTACTTGTGTAAAATATTCCAGTTTAGTTGAATATCTTTATAACTGTTAAACTCAACGTTAAGGCAGAATGCCTCTCTTGATTTTCTATTAGTAAAGCAGTGATATTGAATAAATTCCGACGCCACCATGATGGTGTAAACCAGAGCTTCCCAAACTAGGGGTCGCGCCCCCTAAGGGGGCCGCGCAGCGAATTTGGTGGGTAGCGAGTACACCCACAAAGTGTTGCATGTGTGAAATTAGTGTTTGATTTTGCTTTCAAGTAGTACTTTTTCAACAAATGGTATGTTTTGAACAGTTTTTTCTCGTCAAACGTTAAGGGTCATAAAAAATTTTACACGTCATACGGGGTCGCAGGCCAAAAAGTTTGGGAAGCCCTGGTGCAGACAGGTACACGTTGCTCATTTTGAAAGCAGACAAGTCAAATTGAATTTACACACTTTACTGGTTATGAAGATATCCTCTCGTTTTATTTTTCCCTCTTTGATTTTCGCCTCAAGTGCATTTCCAATGCCCTCCTCATTCTGGTAAACCCAAGCCCCATCTATGTGACGGTATCCAACGTCGATTGCGGTTTCCACACACTGCTGTATTTCATCCTTTGGTGCCTGTAAAAGCAAAGTTAATACTAGTTAGACTCACACACAATTTTGCAAGTTCAGTGGAGACAGCGTAAGCTTTCGTGTTGGCTTATATACGTGGTGCTGTTTGCTTTTTGTCTAAGCCACAGGTAATAGATCGCTTGCTATAAATTCCTTTTATCGTAGGGGTTGTGAATAACGTTTAACTATCGCAATACTTGGAAATTGATCTAAAGGTTCGAGGCAAAAATTAATATTCTGCCAAATCTGATAAACTCGGGCGATCAAATGTCATTTCGGAGGATGTTGGACCTGAATACTTCTTTTAAACTCGGCCGTACTTAAACTGGCTTGTGAAAAGCGCTCCACAACTGCCAAGCCAACAACAACACTGTCAGAGATTAAATTACACTAATTTCACATGTGCAAATGTTGAACCTGAATACTATGCAAACAAAGTATGCGTTGTTAGTCGAAATGTTACGTTGGTGCAGTACTACAATTAGGCACCAAATTTTCCTCATGTATGCTGTCGGTTCTGATATTTCGATTAGTTTTGTAAAAGATACCTATAAAGCCTTTGCAGTGGTTTACTTCTTTTAAAATACTCACTTGTAAATACGTAAACTCGGCTAACACTGCGAGGCATACAGCCTACTTTAATGCAGCTGCTGTAGATTCGCAATACTTAACCTACCTGCCACGTTCCAAAGCCCAACAGTGGCATTTTTGAGCCGGTGTTTAGGGTAACACTTTCAGTGAGAGCCATTTTTTGTCAATCCCCAAAGCAGTGTTATACAAAATATAAAGGTTTGCTGCACAAAAAACGTTAATTGCCGTTATGACCACGATTATTCGCACTGACTACTAGTAGATTTGTCTACACTCCAATTTTCCGATCATGTCGTGCGGCTAATTAAACAAAACAAACACACTGTTACTTTTGTCTAACTGCGTGAATAAAAATGCTGCATGCCATCGTTGCATTTTTGAGCCTACAATGACGCCGCATTTCCGACTATTGCTGATCTAAGAGAAACTGTTATTGTTCTGGTTCAAAAGCGAATGAGCAACAAACCAAACTGCACTGAGTTGGCTAACTTCTGCTTATGTAGCATTGTCTAGTTTTTGTTTTGAAAACCAAAGTTTAAAAACGGTGGTGGCGTTTTCCCTCTACTTACTCCGCATAAGCTTAAATCACACGTTAACAACGGAATTCAGAGAAGGCGCGACAGTCTTATATAACTACCAAACAAAGTTGCACAAAACGGCAAGACGTTTAATTTTGGTGGTCTGTCATTCCCAAAACAATAAGCAACTGAAACTACATATACCCGGTAGAATACAAGTAAACATCTATAGATAACCCTTTTTACCAAATCATTAGGTTCGGCAAAAAATAGTAGGCTTAAAAATTGCATTTTACAAAACCGTCCTAAATTAATCATTTGTCAAAAGAGCCCGCCTCGCAACAACCGCTTACACGCCGTAAATTTCATGCCTTTCCACACTTAGGCATGGGAGCGCAACGTTACTTTACCGGAAAAACGCCGTCAGTCAATTGACAGCACACGTTGTCTAGTTAAATTTTAACAACTCGCTGCTTTGCCAATGTTTGGTTAGCCCCGTTCTGTCTACTTTGAAATCGTTTTCGCAAACTCACTGGATGCAGCGAACCACACTATCCAGAATCACGATACTGGCAATTAACGATTATCCTCAGTTACATATATTGTCTGTGAAATATCAGCAGGACAGGGGGAGAGGGTGATCAATCAGTGGCACACTTTACGAAAACTTTAGTTATAATTACAAATGTAACCTTCTGGAGAAATCAGCCATATCACATTATCCGAAAATTTTGCTAAATTCCTGACTGTTGACAAAAACGTAAGCATAAATGTAATTTCAAGCTTCCAAAAAAAAATTCTAAAGCTATATTTTGCGCACAGCAAATCACCATTAGACCAGAAAAAAAGAAAAATCACAATATCACATATAAGCACGTCGCCGCTGGATTGGCAAGCGGTGGAATTTTCTCATGTACTCAGTGAGGTAAGTAGAGTTGGTTCGACGATCTGGATAGTACATTGCTATGAACGGATCAGAAGGTACTGCATCGCCACCTGCCGGTTGCTTTGTCGTGCTGTTGGCTTCCGCTAGGGTCTGCTTGTCGGCTTCGTTTTCTGTCGACAAAAATGCTTTGTAATTAATCATACGAATGACGAATGACAGTACCCCAGGCTCACAAGATGCGTAATACCGAATCAATGCCGGCCTTCCCAAAATCTAGCCTTCGAAAGTCGAATCACAAACACTGATGCCTGCTGCACATGTCTGTTTAAATAGGGGATCGCCAGATGCTGACTGAAAATGTTTTTCAGACCGACAATGATTCGGTATTACACCTTTTGAAGGCCTGGCGTATTTGATTTATAAATGAGTATTTCGTTATCGTTGGCCTACATGAAAGCATCAGGGCAGATCCCAGTACCAAATATGCATATAATTCACAGTTAAACATACGAATGTAAGAGTTATTCGTCCTGTACAGGGCATTAGCTTAACCACATGAGTTTGTTTAGTGGTAATCCGTACCAGTAGGATCGCGCACTCGAATTTTGTATGCCGGACTGGACCGGATATTTTCCTTTTCCTTTTTCTCTTTTTTGGCTTCGGATTCGGAAAACTTATCGGCAACTAAGTTCCAACTCTCGTCCTTGTTCATGGGTAAGTTCCAATGTCCGCTGTAAGAAGTAGAAATAATCACTAACTTTAAAAAACATTGATCAATACACATACATTGCACCATGCAAATCTTGCACATAAAATTTACCGACCCAAGAAGTTTTTTCAGTTTTTAAATGTAAAACGTTTTTTATTTTTTTAAGATTCAAAGCTAAAGCTCGCATAGCAACATAAACAATGAAAAACGAGACAATAAGCAGTTTCAAATAACACCCAAGCGTTACGCTTTTTAAAATTGTTTTGGGGGCATAGCTAGGGTGATTTTTGATTTACAATTTTCCACAAACCTGCCTATGGATACCATTGTCTTGTCGGCCCAAATCGGTTTTTCGGGTTTCTTTGCTTTCCACGCTTTAAACGCGCTTGATGACGTGTAAGTTTCCATCCTCGGTTTTCCGTCTTGGCCGAAAATCGCCTGATATTCTTTTTCCTCTAGTTTTGATGCTTCTCGCAAAGCCCTAACAAAAAAAGCGTCTAAGGAAAAATGGCGGTGGTTGCCTAAAATCGATCTGCAAACCCGCTTCACATGCAAACATATCTAAATTAGGGCAGTACACTTAATCTTTGGGTAGATACCTGACAGTGGGTCACCGGTTGACGTTGGTTGGTTACCGTAAATTTATGTAAATTGTGTTTTTTAATGATAAGACTGGCTTATGTATCGTATAAAAACACACATGATTTTATATCACAAACTGTTTTCGTACCTAACTTTTTCCAGTGCCAATAAAGTATAATAAAAATGTAGTGGTATTTTTATGCTCTGATACCTAATTCAAGGTCGCTCAAAAATTACTAAATTACTAAATCCAAATTAGGTGGTAAATATACTTTTCCTTCTCCGATTGAACTGTCTCCTTCTCCTCATCTTCTTTGTCTTCATTTCCTTTCTCTTGGTTGTCGTCACAGATATTATTCTCATTAGCTTTTGTTTCCGACGCCCCTACACCTGACATCAAAAAGTAAACTTGTATTTTTGCTGCTCCTCGACTGTTNTATGCTCTGATACCTAATTCTAGGTCACTCAAAATTGACTAAATTACTAAATCCAAATTAGGTGGCAAATATACTTTTCCTTCTCCGATTGAACTGTCTCATTCTCCTCATCTTCTTTGTCTTCATTTCCTTTCTCTTGGTTGTCGTCACAGATATTATTCTCATTAGCTTTTGTTTCCGACGCCCCTACACCTGACATCAAAAAGTAAACTTGTATTTTTGCTGCTCCTCGACTGTTAACTGCAACTCTCTAACTCAAAGTTTACTTTTCACAGACGAGTTCTGTTTTTCTTCAACGTCTGCAGTGTTGGACGATTCTGCCTTGAATAATGTTTCTACGTGGACATCGTTTCTTTTGGCGTGGTACCAATTTTTGAAATCCCTATTGTAACTCGTATCCCAGTCTTTTGCGCAGCGGGTGGAGGATCTGTTGCAGTTTTATACGGAAGAACGGAGAGAAACATATTTATCCGAAGCATAGAATGTTGATATTATGTGACAATGTCATATTTTCGGTTTTATTATTTGAAACGTCTACATAGCGGTGGTACCAACGTTGCATGAGGAAAACTTTACAATATTTAGCACAGAATGGAAAGTGTTACTGAACCAAACAAACTATTTTTTCCAAAAAGTTTATAAACCTACCTCAGAGCTGTTCGACGAAGTGTTTCATTGTTTTCTCCGGACGGACTGTTAGTAGAAGCTCGGTCGGTACCTATTAAAATCCGGACCCTTAAGAGTTACTACACAGTCATCGATTTGTTGCAAGTCCGTATTACATTTGTCCCGTGTGGAATAACATTTTTTGCGTATTGGAAGCATTTTGAACTGTTTTTTTTATATTCTGCATGTATTTTGCTTTTTTGGCTAAAAATAGTTGTGCTAAACCATATTAGCGTTATGCGGTTTTAGCTCAGATGTCAAAAAGTTTACCTGCCAAGCCTTTGTATGACTCGTTTAGCTGTTGCAAGTCTTTTGCCGACAGGTTGTCGTAGAGCTTCCGAAGGCCTGCCTCGTCGATACCGGCGATGGTAAACGGGCGACGACGCCGGTGATCGCTCGGCGGTTTATCTTTGCATTGTTTACTGGATCGCTTGCGGTGTTTTGACGAGCAAGTGTGGTTCCGGTCAAACGGCTTCACGTGAATCACGGAATCACTGCAAAAGTGACGCTGATGTGTAGTTAGTCCTTTTTGCGCTCTCTACTGCAGATTGTAACGGAAACAACATCAACCCACCTGGCAACGTTTTGCATTGAATCCTGGGAGGGCAAGGACTTTAAGTAGTCTGCACTCTCTGGTCTTCGTCTTTCCCACTCGCCCGGGGTTACATTATCGATAGCACAATATAAATCGCGAATGCGCAACAAGTCGTTGCCCTCCTTGTTTACTTTTAAACTGGGCGTCGGCGACGTCGCACTAACTTTCTTTGGCACAGAGTTTGATTCGCTTTCTGCCACCCAAGCCTCCTTGCGTTCCTTTGGCCCCTGCAGAGCTGCTTTGCCCTCCAAAAAGGTGCCGCACTGGGACCCTTTTGATGAGGTACGCTCCATGCTTTGCGTTGAGTCACCGGTTTGCAAATGTCGCGTGTCGCTTGTCGCCGAGAGGGTTCGACTCTTTTTGTGTTTTTCCTTACGGTTTTTGTGCGCTGGTCGGGTATGAAACTTGACCGGTTTTGCTTTCAAAGTCGACGCAAGGTCGTTATTCTCGAAAACCTCGCCAATAGTCGGTGGTTGAACGGACATTGAGTCGGCTTTGGTTTCAGGTTCATCCTCAACGGTAGATTGTTTGCTTCCCTGATNGCGTTAATTCGCCGGTTTGCAAATGTCGCGTGTCGCTTGTCGCCGAGAGGGTTCGACTCTTTTTGTGTTTTTCCTTACGGTTTTTGTGCGCTGGTCGGGTATGAAACTTGACCGGTTTTGCTTTCAAAGTCGACGCAAGGTCGTTATTCTCGAAAACCTCGCCAATAGTCGGTGGTTGAACGGACATTGAGTCGGCTTTGGTTTCAGGTTCATCCTCAACGGTAGATTGTTTGCTTCCCTGATATTCAAGATTAAAAGGACACAAATCTGTTTGGGCATTTACAAAAACTCCATGTGAGCTTATATTACAACCTTAAATGTGCAACTGCAAAATTCAGCTAGGGTCGGAAGTATGTGAGGTAAACTTTACCCTTTGAGCCCTGTAAGTTGCAATGAACGTATTTTTAAGCAAATGTATTTAACTTTTTAGCAGGCCAATCTAAAAACATTTAAATATTTCTTACAGCTAACAAGTAACTTACAGTGACATCTGATGAAGCTGGATATCCGGTGCTCGAACTGTTGTTAGATACTACTTTTTCTTCTGTTATTAGTTGATTTAGAGGCGTTATTTTCTTTTTTTCCACAACGCGAAAAGTGTCATAGGTAAATGGAGTGACCGTCCAATTCTTGTACTGAAGATTGTATTCCGTGGGGGCCTGTGGTCGGCTTGGCTTGATAAGCCTAAGCAAATTCGGAAAGGAGGCGTTGTAGATACACTGTAATTTGTTGCACTTACCGTATGCGCTCTTTAAGCATGGACGGTGGAAAATTCATCATTTTATTCCAGTTAAGTAGTCCTTACATCATGCAGTATTTCATTGTAAGGTATTCCTACTAGTTTTGTTATTGAACTTTACCAACCTGCCTTTAGTTGATTTCGTCTGTATTTGTCACAACGGCCATTGTGACACAAAAAACACGGAAAGCTAGTAGAGGTGGCCGAGCCAAAATGTGAATCAGCAGTCAACATGTTTAACAAGCCAGGCAGTGGCGTTCGCCCGGTGACGATAGTGGAACCTGTGATTGAAAAAAGATACAACACTCCAACGGGGGCAAAGGATGAGGATGAATCTGAACATCTACTTTCAGCCCAGGAAGCCCACGGGCTAGCTGTTAACATTCACCTGCTGCTCGGCATGACCTGCTTTCTCTGCGGAATTCTAGCTTCGCTTGTACAGGGTCAGCTTAGTGATGGTTGCCGCTTCTTTTTTCAGTCCTTCTGTGATCTTCATAGCGCACAGCCTATATCAAGCGCCGCGATTTTTGTTGCATTTGCAATAGCTGGTACTGTGCACAAGCGCACAAGAAAAAATTTGACGGAAGAAAGCAACAAAATTGTACAATGGTTTCACCGTCATTTTAACCTACCCTACCTGGTATGCTGCTGTGTTAGTGCTTTAATTGCAGCGATTCTTTTTGTAACCACAATAGTTTGGGCAATCATGCTGTCCAGCCTTTACAACTCGCCCGCTTACAATGGAACTGACAGCATCTCAGGAATCTTCGAATTGGTTATACTTTGTCAAGTAGTTTTGATCCTGGCATCATCGGCTGAGTTCGTAATATGTCTCGCGGATTTTTATTTCTTCGCCGTGTGGACAGAGCTGCCTTTGCCATGTTGCAATAACCTTGGTCCAACTGGAAACTCAGTTGTGGAACCTGACGAAACTCATGCTTAATTTAATATTTTATTTTTTTCATCGCAACGCCAATAAAAGCAAATGCTTACAAAATTTAACAAAGTCAAAGATGCGTGCAAAAAAATAGGTAACAGCAAGAGATCATGCTTGTCCTGTCCCAAACCAGGTACAAAGAGATTTTTTAGTGGTGACAGTTTAATTGGGGTGCTCACTTTTTAACACCACAGCGGGCAATTATTGTGACGTCACAGTGAACGATCAAACTTTTTCCGAGTTGTTTTTACGAATAAATAAAACTGAAACACAACAGTAAGAAACAAATGCTAAAATTCATAATTTTTTTGTTAAATAGAACAGGTTTTGGGGACTCTTGACATTAAAGGTTTCGACATTCGAAAAAATGAAACACTTTGGCAATAAAAGCGTCTTTTCCAGAAAACTCCCGCCACCATCGGTGCCAGGTATCTGTCTGAAGTCTAGACCAAATTGCAATTAGCCTACTTTTTGCACAGGCCTGCAAACAAAGTGGGGCCAAAACGTTTTCTCTTGTTTGGAGAAAAACTAATTGCGGCCTATATCAATGTATTTGCCTAAATTGACATTCTCAATTTTACGGTGGTGGACATGGAAGTATACAAGATGGCAAGGATCTTTCTGCTGTGCCTAACGGCTACATTGGTACAAAGTAAGTGAAGAAATATTAGACGGAAAAGAAAGGTCGAAATTAAAATTTAAACCACGTCAGAAAAATTAAACAATTTGTAATGTGCGTCTTTACAAACGGGCGTATTTAAAAAACAAATGAAAACAGCCTTAATTTTAGTCAAATAATTTTGAGATGTAGCCCTACACATATTTGCGACAGGGCATTTCTAAAAAGGGCTCAAGTGACTACTAGTTTTCTGTTTCACAGCCGTTAAGTTTACTTATCAACTGCGTATTTACCTTCAATTCCAATTGACTTTATTTATCATGTATTACAGGTTGTACCCAAGAAAATTCTCCACAAAACGACACTGTCTGCAAAGAGATGCCAATGGTTTTTGACAACGGCCTAATAACTTGCACCAATGACAACAAGGTCGGATCAAACTGCACGTTTAACTGCACTTCGCCCGGATATCATCTCAATCCAAGCGAAACACTGACGTCAGAATGCATGGCAACCGGCCAATGGTCGAGAGAAATGCCATGTTGTGCAAGTTAGTTTTTTTAAAAACGTTTTTTTTTTGTTAATAAGCAGCATTGTGTGCTAATCCGACATAAAATATAGTGTAGCTTGGGCAAGCGAATTTATTTCAGGCCGAGTTGTTTTGTCAGGTTTGGCCTTCTGTGTAAGAAACTTAGAACTGCAATCACGTAGTTGTGTGATGTAATCCTTGAGTAACCTTATTNGAAGAGCTGTTTAACTTTTTAACACATATATGCCCAGATATAGTGGCGCATTTCTATCCGTATTGAAAGTATTTTAAAAACTCTTACATTGAATTTATAACATTAAATATGTAGGGATGGGTTTGGCAACTTGATGATGGTGAGTGCGCATTAAAAGGAAACATTTGCGTTACACGACGGGTTTTGTTTAAATGTGGGTAGAGGTATTTAAACCATTCGTTCAAGCAAACTACTACAAACTTGCTGTAAATACCGCCACCCTGTGGTTCTGTATATGTCCCACATAAACTAAGTTTGGTTGCAATCGCAAAAACCTGATTTGGTGACCACGTCGGTTGTTTGGGGCAATTAATAAATAAAAACCTGAATCTAAATTGGCTTATCGACAGCAGGCTAAATGTTAGATATTAAAACCCTGTGTAACGAAGCCGATGGATTGACGAACACCGGAAACGCGCTGCGTCACGTTGGAGATCACGTGTTTAACGACGAGCACAAGCACAACAGTTTATTCCCTGTCGTGGAAGTGGTGGTTGTCGTCACGGACAAAAACTCCAACGATAATGTCTCTGTAGCCGCTGAGAATCTTCGTTCCGTAGGAGTTCAGGTAATTTATTGTTTTTTTAACGGTTTTAGCTTTCTTTTGATCAACATACATGCAATTTGCGGTGATAGGTTTGCAAGTGTGGCGTTCTTGATACTTGGGTTAATACGGGGTTAAAAAAATTGAAGTGGACAATAAATACGCAAGGAGTGTTACAATTTAGCAGTTTTGAACAGTGTTAAATTTTCAGGTAAACAATTTGTACAATTCGTTTGCACACATTCCCACAACATTTACTTGGTTAAAAAAAAATTTCCGTCCCGAACGTCGAAACTGCGTTGTGTGTTAGCTGGGTAAACGACCCTCTGTAAATGTAAATTTGATGGTTTTCACATCACATTCTAGTTTAACAAAAAAGTTAAAGTTATGAACAGAAGAGAGTTGTGCCAAGAACTGTGTTTCGGTTACCTGTGATAAAGTTGTTCCTGAATAAACACTGTTATAAATTTTGCGAAAATGAGACAACCTATATTTTACAAGTTGACACACCTAGGTGTTTGTTGTTCACGCTAGTTAATAATATGGCGGTATTTCGCCGCAACGCAGATGAAGTAACTACAAGCAGGTGGGCCTTTTATTTACAGAAATGAAAAATGCTCTTAAAATAAGCGAAATCGAAAAAACAAATGACTTACGGGTAAACCTGTCATACGGCAGCTGTGAGGCCGACTATAAATCATCAAACCTCTTAAACCACAATTACACCTGGCAAGAAAATTTATACCTACTTTGATGCAATTAATTTTATTGTCACACACATTTTTGGATGCTGATTTTTAGACCTACGCTGTGTTTTTGGATTACGACAACACCACTGACGTCAATATGGAACAGCTAATTGCTATTGGTGGGCAAAGTGATCACGTGATCGTGGTTGCGGACAACACTAAGCAGACGGGACAAAGGAAAGCGAAAGAACTTGTTGCTTTGTTATGCCAGAACATATGCGGGCCATAAACCTTCTTCTATCTCCCGATATATGTGCTTTTGTTTGGCATCGCTTGTACATATTTAGAGGTAAATAAAAACTTCTTGTAGAGGAATCTCCCCTTTTGCAACAGTATATTTCGTCTTTTTCAACCGAAAGGGGCTTTTGTAGAAAGATGGTAAGCCATAAGTAAAAACACATACGCTTTATTTTGTACTGCAACTGACACAACAAAAGCAAAAGTTTCTCATTTTGTAAATCACAGATAGCCTGGCATCGCAGATAAGGACAACAGCATATTCTCACTCAGATTGTGTTTCCTATACTTAGCTATTACCCACAATACACATGTTTGGAAAAAGTGGCGTTTTGTTAAG
>QXVZ01021934.1:0-10202 GCA_008931825.1 Phallusia fumigata | reverse complement strand
CTCATACCAAACCAATGACGATGTTTGAAATCAATTCATGGTGCTTTTATGACGTCACATTTTGCCTATTTTTTCTTTTTCGTGTAACGTCGCCTTTTGCATCAGTGGAAACTATTTCAGTTCATATACTTTTCCATTTTGTTTTATCTTTTTCTTCACATTGAAACGGCCTTGTCTGCCGCCATTTTAAAGTCATCACCCAGTTACTGATATCACGTGACCACGTTGATGACGTCACATATTTTTTATCCACGGAAAAATTCAGGATTCGAACTTTCTAAACCTATCGCCTACATCGGTGCTGTGTTTCTGTTGTACAGAAACGTGTCTGCTTTTTGTAGTTTGTGCGATTGTAGTGTTGCTGTTTTTTATCAGTGCGTTGTTGTGCATCATAGTTTGTGCGACGTTTTAGATTTCGTATTTTGATCGGTTTTGTGTCCCTGGCTCGATGTGAAAATAAGATCGTGCTCTTTTGTAGAATTTTTGTGCGTTTTTGTTTTTACAGAAAAAGTTTCTAGTACTTTTTTAGTCAGCCGAAATCAATAAGAAGCAAAAGTCGCAAACACACAGTAATAAAATCGATAACAAACGAATCGTATTTGTACAAATATGTGAAGATTGTTCTGCATTTTTTGTCACAAATTTAATTATTTTATAGTTGGTAGTATAAACTTAGCTGTAAACTTAACTAAAATCTGACAAGGTCTTACAAGACAATGCATACGAAACCAATGGTGTCAATTGATTCAATACGGTATTTCATATTGATTAAACACTGTCAAAATTTAAGTCTTTTTAAAATCTTGTGCCTATATCATCAACATGGTAAGCTTCCCTCATGATGGGCTTGAGACACAAACACACATTGTTTTGAACTCAAGTTTAGCGGTTTATTCTAACATGCAATTTAATGGGAAACTTGATGATGAACAAAATCAATTAGTTTGACAAAATTGCTACTAATTCTTGCAAATGGGAATTGAGATTCTAATATTTTCACCAAGGTCCATGGCCCATTAGCAAACTAATTTATAGCCCTCTGGTTAAGAAATACTTCACTGATGTTGTTTGTTTCTCCGATATGTCGTGTTCTCTCTGTAGATCAAACAGATAAACAGGGTAAACACACAGGGTGTGGAAATACCAGCGTGGTCCAACCAACATCTTTACAGAGTTTATTCAGCAGTTGGTACAACCAATCCAAAAAAGGGGGTTAAAAATATGTTTGTCCGAAAAGAAAATGGAGGCACTGTCGGCGCTTGCTGGAAAACACTAGATAGATATACATGTTCGCAGGGCCTTCAAGAAAAACCTTTTTATGCGATACAAGGCTGGGGGTTTTATTATTTGGAAATACAGATACAAATTTTGATTTATTGCACATTAAACTTTCACAAATGAAGGGTGGAAAATATTTTCAACCAACCTTATTGCACATTTACAAACTTTAGGGGCCATGGGCTCCTTTGCCCCACCTGGCGCACCTGTCCCAGAACAATGTAACTGCTGGGCCCCTCTTTTGTAGACCCTGTAAACGCGATACAAGACCGTATCTTGCGCAACATAAAATACACGTGTTGGTCTCANAACATAAAATACACGTGTTGGTCTCAACATCCAAGTAGTTACGACCCAATGGGAAATTATCAGCGTTACGCAGTGCTTGCCACGCTATGTAAAATCCTGGCGACGCTTAATCGGTTGCTATAGACGGGTGGTTACATATTTACAATGTGTCGAATGCGCAAACATTACACAAACGTCGTTGTGTTTGCGCCTGTAAATCTTTCGCGACAAGCTCCAGACACAAGCGACCCGCGACACACACTGCTCCCTTTGTTCTAAGCCCCGCTTTGCGTGGTTTGATTAAAACGTCTTAGCGGGAGTTTCGGTTTGAGAGTTTTTCAAATTTTTGGTGTTGCGCCAACTCTTGGTCTCAAATGTAAGTAATAAACTTATTACCACGATAAATTGTTATTGATGTAAATTCCTTGGCTAAAAGCTAGAATCCAATTACCACCTTTAACACAAAAAACTTGACATTTAAAAATATTTACTGTTAAAAATATTTACATTTTTAAAACTACGTAAAAAAAACTGTTTTTTTGTATAAAGCAGTTAACGATGCAGTTTGTTTGGGATCGTACATTTAAAAGAGATGCCTTTTGATGTTTTTTTCCACATCAAGAAAATGGTATTATTGCTAAAACCCATTGGAGCCATAATTTCTTGCCAAGGAATTAAATATAAATTATCCAACTGGGGCATGTCCCCATTACACTGTAGGCTGGGATCTAAAAGCAATTTCATGTCAAAACATGCCACACCTTGTTATCGCTAGATATCAGAGTTTGTGAACATTGTGAAAAGCAAACATGTGACATCATCTAGTATCGATAATACTGCACTGAGACTAATAGTTGCGCAAAACTTCATAGTGAACTAAATTTAAATAAAAAGGCGAGTTAAACTATATTCCTTCAACGTTCTTGCAACTTTAGGGTTCGGAACAGTACTCTGAAAATGACTTAGAAGTACTTACACCATTTTTCTATGTATTTGTGCAGATGCAAAATTGTTTGTTTCTGGCACTTACTGTATCAATTTTTCAAGATCGATTTGTCCATGTAAACTAAGCATAAACACTAAAATTGTGCAGAAAATGATGCTACACACAATACTGTACAATACAGAAAAGACACACCAAAACGACAATTATTGTTTGACAACCTTGCATACATGGGTTGTCAGTTAAACCTGTATCAAATAATCTACATCGGCTAAAATAACTGTTAAGACCCATTTTGGATTTAACAAAAACACATTTTATACTAATCACATGCATGCATTGTTACCCGATTCCTGCAAATGCTTAAAACAGATGATAGTGTGACACCGAGTGTGCAAATCATGATGGGTTGTTGCTATAACAACAGCACATCGTGATATTGCCCGCACAAATGCCACCCAAACTGTTTAACAGATTTCATCATGCATTGATTCACTGGCTAAACATTAAACAAGGCCATTTAACAGTTAATTATAAATTAAAAATATGATGATGTAAGTCTAAGTTTGAATCAAAGTTTAACAGTGATCAACCGTATTAATAATTTATCTTAGTACTGTTAAACTTTGAACAACATTCTGTATAGAATTTTGAAATGATCTGTTTGTAAAAATAGAACTCTAATATGCAGTGTAATTTTTTCAAACAAATTGTGAAAAATGAAACAGTAATAAAATATAATTAAGAGTTACCACCTACATCTTTAACCATAGAAAACTTCACAATTTAATCTTAATTTTTGTAATAATTTACTTACTTAAAGTGGTACCTGTAAACTGTTTTGTAGGCTTTGATCAAAATGACTAAGTAAGGTGGATTCATAAAATAAAATATCTTAGACTTGAAAGGAATCGCGATGAATTCAGATGTAAAACCCTTGTTTTTATGCTTGACAGAGAATATCCACACAGCTAAAAAGCAGGCCGATTTGTTTGTGATTGTTTTTATCAGGGGTGTGCAACCTGCAGCCCGCGGCCAAAAACAGCCCGCAAAATGATTTTAGTGCGTTACCTTCCTTTTTCGAATTGCACAACCAACCGGAGTTTATTTTTTAACTTGGCGTAATAATGCCTCCTATGAAAGTAAAGCGAACAATAGAAACGGAAAGTTCTTCTTTAAAATGCAGTGAGACAAAACCAACTTGTGTTCTAATGTGGGGTATTGTATTTGCCCCTTCAGTAAAAAATGCTGCACACCTCTGGTTTACATATTTTAATTTTCTAGGCTGGGTTTAATGTTAATTTGTCAGTCAAGACATCCAAAATTACTTTGTACTTGGTAACAATATCAATTGGTATGCTAGCAGCTACAAAGTGATGAGAGAAGTGGTTATATACATAAGGGCACACTACAACAATAAAATGGAACAAGTGTATGTCTGGGTTTGGGACAAATCATTTATCAGATCTACTGAACAACCTGTTAGCATCAAGCAGTGATTGAAAGCAAGGTGAGATTGAAAATAGAGACTTTTTGAAATTTACATCTCTTTTTAGGCTGTCTTAGTGATTTAGCACAATATCAAAGACAAGAGGTTTGTTTTGGATGCATCACGGTTATAAAAACTGCAAGCATAACAGGAAAAAATACACATTGTTCCACATCTTCTACAGCACAGACCAACCACATTTTTCCACACAGGGCTTTATGCATGGATGTGTAGCTATTAAGCTAGCTAAAATGCATACCAAACAAATTTACTGCCTTGCCATGTGTGGCAATCTACAGGTCTGCTTGTGACCTTAAATACTGCAGGTATTGTATTTTGTTATAGAAAACCTGTAAATGCAGGTAATGTAATTCAATGACTTACAAATCTTGCCATTACCTGGAGTGATTGGTGGTATTGGAGTTAGTTAAACTAGAATGTGCTACATCGGATTTGGCAAAGTTTGGATATACTTTAGGTAGCCAAATACTGCAGTTAATGTATCAAAACTATAGGTGCCATGTGCAGATGCCGTATTTGAAGGCACCCAATTACAGAATAAGCAGTTTCGCCGTGATACAAAATGCAGAGTGGAAAAACCTATCTGGGCAGTACAAAAATATTTCAACTCGATTGTTCTATTTAAGTTTTAGGGCAAAAAAATTCAGCCGGTATTTCTCCATGCTTTCTTTCGGCCCATTTCAGTATTGACTGGCCTTGCAGTTTCAAAAGGTAGCCAAATTTGTCCCCCAATATTTAAACCAGTATCTGACTAAATGCACAAGCGATGACACAATCTTACGTGTGACAACTTTACCTTGGCAGTGAGCTGTTCGTTCGTGCCAAGTTTTCCTCTTTTTCGACATCTTCATCGGAAATGTATTGGCTCTGTGTTGTATAAATGCAACATCGGCTAGATAAGTTCAGCAAATAAAAAAATACAAAAATAAAACAGATTGAATTTTTGCGGGAAAAAATAACGCGTGCAGCTGTCGCGTGTCGCTTATCACTATTTCTTTTTTAAAAGAATTTGCATACTTTTGCCAAATAGGGTTTCACTCTCATTAGGCAAAAAGTGGCGGTGTGGTTATGTAAAAACAAAACGAAAAGCAGTACAGATAAGCTGACTGTAGTACTAAGACCTTACCTATAAGCTGCAAACTCCTCGTACTTTCACATTGAAAGGCATTTGAACTTCGCTTTTGACGTTTTCCTTACGCTTTTCCTCCGGGCAACGGCACAACCTTCTACTTTCATTCCAGCAAGCACGTTTTTATCGTAACACCTTTGTTTACCAAGGTATATATCTGCCTTCGCTAATGAGACACTCGACCTATAAGCGTAGGCAAGATTAATTTATCTGAGACTCTCACGTATCGAATGTTTGTTCTGTGTACAGAGGAACTGTCGATCGAAAGGGACGCTTCGTGTGCGCCATTTCTGTCCTGATAAATCAGCTTGTTGTGCAAACATAACGTTAATCAGTTATGGTACACAGCAAAAGCTTCAACGTGAAAGTGGGGGTTCGGTATGAGCACATACTCATGATAGGACCAATATGATTTCGTGCTTAAGCTGAAAAGCACAATACAAAATATTGTTCTGCACCAGTGTTTAAAATCAACGTATGTTTCCCCTTAAACTTCATGTCACATAAAGTCTCAAATAACAAAAAAATCTGTTTCACGTTTTTAAAATAGTAGTGTAAGATTTCTAAAGCACATAACTTTACAGTAGCCAACGAACGTAAAAGATTAAACAGTTGTCAAAAACTAAGCGGAGATTGAAAGCTTGTAAAACATGATTATAAATCCATAAATTTTGTCGTGCATCCTCATGTAATGTATGCGTCAGTTGGCGGAAATTCCCATTTTATGTCTTCAAACATAGGAAAAGCCGGTGACACGTCGCACTTGACAACACCGTAAGTATCCGATGTTTGTCGTCTTTGTTTATTCTCCTTCTTCCTCCCAGATATCGAATTGCGCGCGCTTTTTGTTTTTCCGCACTGGGCGGGGTCGAATATTTCGAATTTCGGCGTTTTTTTGACGCCATGAGGTCAAGATCCGCGTGGTTCAAAAATCGAGGCGCAATGATTTGGACCAATGGTGTGCTAGAGTAATAAAATGAGTGTACAAGTTTACAGAAGGTTCCTTTTCGGGCTTGGGTGTCTGTCGCTGTTGTTGCGCCCACGAGTTTAAAACGTGTTTTTCCACTATGGCGACACTGTACTAAGCTATATGCTGAACAATAGTTTTCTTTGGTAGATGCCTTGTATAGTCACATAGCAACGAATAAAACGTTTTCTCGTTTAATTATTAGGACCTCGTATAACAAATTTATTTATGCCCGTGCTTAAAATGTTTAAGCGGACAATCTGCCAAATAAATGTACAAGCGATCTGTTTAACAAACCAAACTTGTCTGCATATTACGCCTTGCTTATTCACAGATAGTTGCTTCTACACAGTTTTAAGTTTCGATAGTAAACCCTGTTAAGGTTTATCGTGGGTCAATGACCTGGGATTACCGTGGCATCGTAGTTTGCAAACATATCCGGGGTTGTCGTTTGAGTCAACACTTTTCACAAAGGACTTACTCAGGTTTAGGGCATCAAGACACAAAAAAGTTGTTTTAAACATTCTTATCGTAAATGTTTAAAAAAGTAGGCATTAACATTTAATCCAATGGAAATTCGTATCGTATGTTTAGTTAAATAGCTTGGCATTGGCAAAAACATTGAAACATTGGTCATGCGCCTATTAGTTTCGTTTTTTATAGTTACAAGCAAAAACGTGATTGGATCCTTACCTGGCAGAATAAGTCTGCAAGAGACAGGGGTACCACACTAAAAAAGTGTGAAATCCAAACCACCTTTTGAAATTAACGGCAGCAAACGTTCGAACCTACTATGTGGACAATGTCATTATTTTTGCCACATTCAAAAGTGACATGCGGTGGCGGGAAATATCTTTCTAGCGTTTCTTGATGAATTCAAGGTGACTTTTGTAATTAGGCCGTGCCCTTAGCGGAAAAGGTATCTGACCCCGGCTGGGATGTTTGATGTTCAATGTTCAAGAGTTGTAAATCATTAAAAGCTGACGTGGCAAGCCAGGGCGTGTCAAAGTTCTTTGGAGATTTTTTCAAAGTGCCGTCGGTTGGTTTTTGTCCTGACACGACTTAAGGGTGAAGGTCGACCACAACACCGCCCTCTTGTGTGTGTTTGCAATCAATCATGTCTTCTGTTTGTGCGTAAAACATGAATACTGTTAACGTCAAAGACATCTAATTAAAAAAACACATCCCCACACATAATTAAACTCGTAAAAATGAAAGATTGGAACTTGACTTTGCAACTACAAGCATACTGAAATATAAAAGTATGTTGTAAACTGGAAACATCAAGTGGAATATCATTCCCTCGTTTTGGGTGCTAAAGGTTGTTGTTAATTAAGGTTTGTTTTGGGGCATTACGCTGTGGGTCAGGGGGTACCAGGGGAGTTTGTGGGCAAAAGGGGCCATTGCTTTTCCCAAAGAATTGATTTCAATTTTACATTTAGCCAGGTTACCCCTCGGAATATTTGCTTCTTACCCCCAAGATATTCAACTGGCTTCGCTATTGCTCTGGTCGATCTAAAAAAACGAAAAAAGCACAACTCTTTAACGACACCATGCGACGATATTATTTAGAAACGGTTCACACTAGGTGTCTCTATATTTGTTTTTTACTTTAAATTGCAGGACATCACTCAACAGATTCCATTAATTTTACCCTCAGTAAGTTTACTTTTTGGTGTTCGGAGGGAGAGATGTGCCGACGAGTTGAACCGCCATTAAAAAACCACTGGTCTACTTAAACGACGTTAACGTTTTAGAATTTAAAACGTCTTCCATTTGATGATTAGCATTTGTAGCATTGCACGCCGATTAATCTTTTCATATGGGAGGGAAGCAAAGCGGATCCGCTAACGTCTCAGCGGGGTCGGTTCGATTCGGAAGGGACCTCGTACGTGGCAACCCCACACATCGTGTTTAAAAACACACCACAATAATTGTCTGTTTCTAAAACGTGCAAATGTTTTGTACCCAGAACATGCAAAGGGTAAAAAGAAAAAACGCGTAAAGCCTTTCTCTGCATGTTGTTTCTATGGCCTTTGTGAGATTGACCGTCCTAACCCTTGCAGGACATTTAGGGTTGCGTAACCTCTTGCACTCGTAAGGTTGCTGGTTCGAATCCTACCTGTTTCTACAGGATAACTTGGCAATTTCAATTCATCCAAACAAGTATGTGTTGGGGGTGGAAGAAGGTTAAGCGGTCAAGTAGGCAATTCCTAGTTGTTCGAAAGATGGTTTCAGCCTGGCGTCGGTTTGGTTGTTCTTTTCTATCTGTTTGACTCGCACTGTATTTAACCAACAGTGATCTGACTCTTTATTTTTCGACAACGTTAATGATTGGCAAAAAACGCATGAAACATTTCTAAGCATGTTATTTCTATGGCCGAAATATTTTTCCAGACACAAATTTACCGTGTAAAAAAATTATGTTAAAAATCATAAAGCAAATAAAAAAACAACAAAACGGTTGTAATTTTTTGCACTTCACTTGCTTGAAACTTTCTGTAGTGTCAAAATCTAAAAGTGAGCGATATAACAAAATGCGTATATTTCCCTTTTTCCCCTTTCCAATACAATTAACTGCATTGTAAACTCAAGCAATCTGCTTAAACAACAACGTTAATGTAAATCGCTAATGTTTAACCGAGATTCAAGTGTATGAGCAAGTTGTAAGGTTATCTCCACTGGCACTTGAACTTGTGTAATAATATTTTACTGCTACTTTAATAAGACGCGAGTGTATCGGCAGGTTTATCACCAGTAACACTTGAACACAAGCAAATAGATTCAAGAAATTCCTCGCTCATTTACGGCATGGATTTTTGTCGTGAATTTGTAAATTAATTTTATTCTTTACTAATCCCAAATCCCCGACCCCAATGTCACCAACCGTGAACGTTAGTAGCAAAGTTAAAGTGTCAGCTCATTTAAATGGGTAACCTTATGTATTAGCAGTAGCTTAGTGAAGCACCAAGCCTTCCGTAAAGATATCGATAAAAAGTCATACAGCCTCCGAAAAAAGTTGAAAAAGTTTAAGAAGTCATGATTTAAGCTACAGCCAAGCGTCAACTGGTGAAATCTAGTTAATGTTTTAGACAGTTTCCAACAGTAGCTTAATTTTTGATGTAATTTGCTGAAGTTGAATCAAGGTTCAACTTTATCGGCATGTTTTTAGCCGGGTAAAATTTCATAAAAGCTAAATAGACGTGCTGGACGTGTTGCTGTCCGAAAATAAAGTGACAGTTTCCAAGGAATCCTGCTGAATAATTTTTTTAACCAACTGAAAATTTTTCTGGTAACCTGACAAGATTTCCACTTGGTCTTTTCGACAGCCTGAGATAGATTAGACGCACAATTCATGGTTTTAAATATTCTCAACAGAAAGATACGAGCCAGTACTTGTGTGTTTCGACCAACTCTGTTGTCATCCACAGGAATGACTCGGAAAAGCAGCGCAGTGATAACAACTGCCTTTTTCGAATGGTAGAAAATCTTTCACACACTGGCTTGTGTTTTCTTATTGAGATAGATTAGTTAAGCTGTGCTGGTTAATTGTGGCTAAGCTAAGTAAGGAATTTGTCCAAGGTTAAATGAGTTAGGTTCAATTTTGGTCTTTTGCTAGTCGTGGTATCTTTAACAGTATTTGAAATACAGCAACAGCTGCAATAGGGTGTTAAATAATGGAACTGTTTAAGCTGAAATCGGCAGTTTTTGGCACATTCTGCCTTCTGTCATCACTGGTTGTTGTATTTATTTTCTGCTGGAACGAACCTGAATGGGGGCAATACAGGATGGTGGTAAAACTGTGGTCATCGAATTACTCCCTTGGGGAAAAACTCACACACAGTTTGGATCACACAGACAGACTTGTAAGTTGTCATGTCATATGACTGTGACGTTATTTTGTACAAGTTTGCCACAATGCTAATTGTGGAAAATGATTGTTAAGTACATAACTGTCAGAGCTTAAACAATGGTTCCAAACCTTACTTGTTTTGAGGCACCCTTTTACTGAGGTACGCGGCGCCCAGCATAGCGGCATGTATGGCAATTTAAGATGCAACAATGTCCAGCAGACTTTGCAAACTTA
>QXVZ01021925.1:0-13797 GCA_008931825.1 Phallusia fumigata | reverse complement strand
TCACACATTTCATCATGTGTGCCTGAAACAAACAAATGTGGAACACACGGACTATGAAGCAGCAAATCAGTACGGTCATCTTTTCCTTTCGGTGACAATGGAAATGCCAGACATAAAATACCAATAACCTTACAATTGCTACTTGGGTGTTCAGCTCCACAATCTGCACAGGCAAGTTTCCTTTTACGTGATACTGACTTTTTATCTTTACTTTGTTCAAGATATTTTGTATTGTTTTGTGAAGATATAATACATGTGGCTGCACCGATCGCAGAACGTGACCCCATCGACCTTCCACCCAGGACAAATCCTTCTATGATGGAATATTCTTCAGAAATGTGACGAACAACCTCGACATAGGCTTTGGTCCTGTACTTAATGTTGAGACCTTTGCAAGTAAACCTTACAGACATTACTCCACTGTCCACAAGTACATTGGAAAGCATAGATAGCTGATAAAAATCTTTGTCGCCCCCAGCACCATGCGTTAAAACAACACACGTTTTCGAACCTTTTGACCATTGTTTTGGCACTTGAACTGATGCAGCAAGCGTTTTGTCGTTAAATGGAATATTTAACTCTGCATTCATGTTAAATTACAATAACTTGGATAGCTGGTTTGTACACTTAAAAGATGAAAAGAGCTTCTGTTTCAACAAAACCAACAAAAAACTAATTCAACTTGAATCTGTGTGGTATACAAACTATAAATGACTCAGTCAAAATATTATACAGCCAAAGCACAAATGCTTGGTGCAAAAATATTGTTGACTATATGCGGAAATACTGTTGTGTTGCACACGGGATACTCCATTTACACGCGGTAATCTACGAAATCTTGTCGGGAGCTGTCACAGTCACACTTTGCCGACCGAACGATTACCAAATTTGTCACCATTATCTTAAAGCTGAACTCTGAATTTAATTCCTATAAGCCAGATCCACTAATTAAGCCACATAATACGAAAGCACAAGCAACAAGCAAATTTTCTACACATGTTCGGTTTACTTGTAAACATCAACTTAAACTTTCTAAGTTTTCCAATCATTTGCAAAATTTGCAGTCACAAAAATTTGAGTCAATCAGCCATGAAGGTAAAAAGTCAAAACCAACCAACCGTTACAGAGGTAATCGGTGCGTGACGTAAAATTTGTTTTTGTTGATTATTATAATTCNAAGCCACATAATACGAAAGCACAAGCAACAAGCAAATTTTCTACACATGTTCGGTTTACTTGTAAACATCAACTTAAACTTTCTAAGTTTTCCAATCATTTGCAAAATTTGCAGCCACAAAAAGTTGAGTCAATCAGCCATGAAGGTAAAAAGTCAAAACCAACCAACCGTTACAGAGGTAATCGGTGCGTGACGTAAAATTTGTTTTTGTTGATTATTATAATTCGTGAGAAAAAACGGCTTTCCATTACCTGATTTGGAACACAGTGAAGCGTTTGGGGCCAGAATGGATGTTTTTAGGTGTACATGGATAAAAATGTTTGAATAGGTTTTGCCTCTGACGAAAGCCGCCAAGATGTTTAGTGCGACCCCCTTGTGCACACAAGTTGGTGGGTTCTAATCGATTGGGCTTCTCTGAGCAAGAAACTTAAGTTGCATTGCTCCAACCCAGCGGAACGCGATGGGTTGACTCAAATTTAAATCAACGACTTTAAAGACCCGAAAAAAACAAACAAATACAAAATGATTCAACGAAAATGCAAAATGTCAGGAAGCTCGTTCAGGCATTGTTCCGCCCACCGAGGATAAAAATGAAACAAACAAACAGACTCTTTTCTCCTTACAGAATGTGTCACATAGTATTAGCACCGACCAAACGGGATTAGGGACATAACAAACTGCGGCCTATTTCGTACGAGCGCTTATTTCCGGTGAGCAACCATCTTATTCCGGATCAGGTGATTAAGAGTTGCTGATGGACGCTCCATCTATTACTGCAACAACAAGTAACGGAGTTTGTGCTGCTTAGTTAAGATGTTGCTTAACATTTCCACTATGCTGACGGTCTTTGCATTTCTTGGTCTTCTAACAGGTGAAGTAGTGTTTTGTTTTGTTGTGTAGATAACAACAAGTTAAATTAGGGCAAATATTTAAATTATAAAACATTGCAGCAAAATGAGATGTTGTTAGGTGGATGAATTTAGAATCGGAAAATTCCTAATATACTGCTTTTCCACTGGAAAATGTTTCTAGTTGCTGCACCGATGAGAACAAAAGAAAATCAATTTAAACTAATTTAAAAATAGCTGTATAACTATATAGAAAACAAGCAATAATTTTGCTTGTTGCAAACACAGAAATTTTCCAAATCGCTTTCCATTTTTTTACCTCTTTCTCCTGTTTGTTTACAGTGGCAAATGCAATATGTGGAAGCAGCAACGTTCATAGTGGATCGGGACAATTTGTGATTGACTACAACTGCACCTCTGTCAGCGGTGTGATCACAGTTACACCCGCGAACGAGTCAGTGTTTGTGTACATGTCAAGTGGAGATATGAAAGAATATTTTTGCTTGGTAGGTGCTTCCAACAATATTACACCGCAAGGTTGAGAGACGAAATTATCCGTTTTATTTACAGGATGTCAAATTTCCTTGAGAAATAACACTTGCTACAGAAACACGTGTATAAATGTTTGTAAAATATTGTAAGAAATACCTTAAAATGTCGCGTAGCTTTTTGCAGTTGTTTATGCTGATGTCGTAGGTTCAAATCCAAGTTCAATTTATGTATCCTGCTTTGTTATAGCGCCGCATGTTTGTCTCTTTGATCGACCGGTACAATGACGTGTTAGGCGCAGTTTAATGATGTCATCTGACTTTGGTTCTTTAAATTTAAAACAAAAATGCAAGTTTTCTTTTACAGTTTTACGAAGGCCCGAGTACCATAGAATCAAATCTCATTCATCGCATTTCGGGTAAAGGTTACTTAGACGGAGCAGCAAGGTCTGTCGGTAATGTGATGTCATACCAATGCAATTTATGGACCGACCTTGATCCAGCAACTTTCTCATTTCAAAAAGGTAATTTTGTTTGTATTTTTACTCCTGTGTTACTGAAACACTTGCGTTATTACCGCGCGCAGGCTGTCCGACAGTTGAAAAACGACTGTTTTTTATGTATCACCCGCTGTGTTATGGGTGATCCACCAATTGTGTCCTAAACGCTTTCGCACCCCATAACGTCTTAAACCTTGAGTAGATATTTTCGGCTTAGTGATTGTTTTATAACCTTGTGTCGTTGTGATTTCTTTCAATAAACCAAAATAAATGCAACTGTTCCGCAATTCGTGAGTATCGTAAAATAGTTACTCATTTTTTCAGTGCTTTTCGACAACTGCGGTGGTTCGTTCAACATTTCTCATCTCCCACTTACAATCACTTCACCTGGTTTCCCTACCGGTTATCCACATTGCGCTTTTTGTGAATGGACATTAGACCTGCAAGATTGCGATGTCACTTTTGAAATTGGATCAACCACACTGCTTAATCCAAACGAATTTGTCTTTGTGAGTGAATTAGGATTATTTGTGTTTATACGGATTCCAACCAGGGACGCTTTGGTTTTAAATAGGGTGGTCCAACCTTAGTTTGTCGTTTACCACCAGAAACTGTTAATATACTCTGCGGAACAGGTTTGACGAAAATACCATAAGCGGTCCGTACGAAGGTTAATTTCAACAATAAATGACAAAACAAATCATGGTCATCAGACTAAAAATGTCCCAATTAAAAATGGGCCGCGAGGTGAAACAAGGAATTCGCTGACTACAATTCGCTAGCAGTTGAACCTCTCTGGTGTGAAATCTGCTTAGAACATTGCACTGTTTATAATATTCGCACCTTTGCGAGCAAACCCATTTGTCATTTGTTGCAAATTTACAGATTCGAAATAACTTTCAAGTTGGGCACCGGTTTGGTGACGCAAGTGTAGCCGCCCTTGGTCCTCAGTCGTACAACTTTTCTGGTGGTGGCCAATATCGTATTCAGTTTGTCAGTGACGGAGGGGTGGCAGTCGTAAACGGATTCGAGATGAGAATTTCAAAACGTGAGAGTTGTTTGGGTGTATGTGTTATCCTGTGTATTTTTAAGTTTTGATAAAAACGATGCAAAACTAAATATGATTTTTTGTTATTGACGAAACTACTGTATGTACTTTTTTTAAATGTGTCGTTTGGGGCGCGAATTTGTTTGCCATTCCTAACAAATTTAAATAGTTTGGATTTTTGATTGTTAGAATTCACTATGGTTAGATGTTTTTTTTCCTAAAATTACATCTTGTAAAGAAAATTAATTGCTACTTTCATAGAACGTTTTTATGCAGTTTGTGTATTTTTTGTGTGCAGAATGTTCACAAGCTTTAGTGTGCGAAGAATCAACGTCCATAACGTAAGTTCGTAGGCCCTGCATTTGAATGCAGAAATATCAGAACAGAAAATTCATTTTTATTTTTAAAATTCAACAAATCCTGTATTGGATTTTTAGGTTGGACGAGTCAATATTGAAGAAATTGAACGCAACTGTTGGTGACACTCTCTACATCGCTCCAAGCTGGGATGTTAAACCGGATGAGGTGAACGTAGAATGCCGGACCACTGTTGATTTGCCAGAATTTAACTTTAACTTGTCCAGATGTCAACCTATTTACAACGTAAGTTTGCTTCGCTACCAATTATTTTTTCCCGGTTCCCGAACATACTCCTGCCCTTCTCATCTGTGCTGTCACCCTTAATAAGAAGAAACAAGCTTCCAGAGTTCCTTAAGTTTGTATTCATTTTCAGCAAAGATNGCTGGGATGTTAAACCGGATGAGGTGAACGTAGAATGCCGGACCACTGTTGATTTGCCAGAATTTAACTTTAACTTGTCCAGATGTCAACCTATTTACAACGTAAGTTTGCTTCGCTACCAATTATTTTTTCCCGGTTCCCGAACATACTCCTGCCCTTCTCATCTGTGCTGTCACCCTTAATAAGAAGAAACAAGCTTCCAGAGTTCCTTAAATTTGTATTCATTTTCAGCAAAGATCGGGAGAAATAATTCTAACTTACATCGTATGGAACGCTAAGGAGCTGGACAATGACATCGCAGTTCAGCGCTACTACATCTTCACCCATAACTTCACTTGTGTCTTCAGAGCCAGTCAGAATCTCACTGCAGCAGCCATTATGCCACAAATACAGTAAGAAGTTTCGAATCTTTTCAAGTTTACAATAAACTGGTCAAGTTGGCATTGATGACGTCAAAATGCGATTTTGCTCGGGATGAAAACAAACAACTGAAATTAGGAACAGAATTTTTCTCGAGCCCTGGTACAAAATTTTGAAGAATAAGGTTTTGGTTGTGACGTCACATTAAAAGCATTTACGTAATAGTTGTAAACCTTAACGTCCGAAACTCTTGAAACCAATCTGCTTATATGCAACATGGCCCTGTTTTCACATTTCACGTTGACTACATTTATAAACCGTATGTTTTCCAGTTGTCCACATGTGGAAGTGTCAGAAGTTGATGCAAGGCATGGCAACAACAGTTTACATATTTCCACACATATTTTTACCAGTTTGAACAAACTATCCATTTCCACAGGGAAATCAATTCGGCAGCAGATCCGGTAGATGGCGCTTTCGACATCGCGTTTGATCTCTATGATAGCGAGTACTTTAACAGCTCTTTGGCCGCTGAAGAAACCGTCAAAGTACCAGATTTTGTTTACGCGCAAATTGGCTTGCCACAGGTTCCTGAAACAGAAACAACATTCATAATGCAGGTAATAAAAAACCTTGAAGGTTCTGATAACCCTGAGGTTGCGAGTTCAAATCTCTCCGCAACCCACAGCACTATCATAACAGCCCGAGCTTTGTGAGGTAAAATTTACAAAAATGTTAACAGGTTATCAGCTGTTGGGCGACTCAACAGACCGCAGCCAATTCTGGACCATCGTACCAAATAATTGAAAACAGGTAGGTTGGTAAATCAGAGGGTCTTAACCTGGAATTTCCCACTAGGGAGGGGATTTTGTATTTGGAGTCTAAAAGATATAAATATACGTTCTGATCACAATACTAACCAACTAAATTTTTGTTAGGGGATTTTAGGTTTAGATATTGGTTTAGGGAGACCACGGTACAAAAAAACGCAAATGTGCTGGTGGAATTCAGTGATAAACTCAAAGCTTCGCAGAGGTTTTTGGCGCAACCTAAATCTCTGTGAAATATTTGTGTTTAGCTGTGAATCTGAGAATGCATTCGAAGCAGCAGCAAGTATTAAGTTGATCAGGAATCATCAACCGATCTATGCCCAGTTTAAATTCCAATCTTTCGTGTGGACAAATTTCTCCGATTCTGAACAGAAGATTTACGTTCATTGTGATGTCAATGTTTGCAACGATCAGGTTCCTGAGACGAACTGCTCGGCATCGGTAAACATTGAAATCATATGAGCAGGAAGAAATGCTCAGTTTGTTTTGATCAACTTAATTATACATCCATAACCTAACTGTTTGTATTGGAAAAAATAGATTCTAAAATCGTAATCAAGTTTTATCTGGTCTCCAAAAGGTTCGAAATTTAAAAAAATTCGGTAAAAAATGTAGCGCTAATAATGTCTGTGGGAAATTCCTTTGTCGGGTCCACGATAAAAATATTAAACTAACCGACATCCCACAAATCGGGTCCCCAAAATAATTCAAAACTCAATTTAAACTGATTAGATCGTAGAATCAGATCCCATAAAGGACATAAATGTAAAATCATCGAGGTGCCAAAAACAGTTATTGCTCTCAAATCATAACAACGGCATAATTATAATTCAATGTCCTATTTGTTGTTGGCAGGCGTGCACAGACAGGAAACGAAGAGACCTTGATGGGAGGGGGAACAAAATAGTGTCGGTCGGTCCTGTTCTAATTTCCTCTTCTCATTTGGTCAACAATGGTGAATTGGAGACAAATGAGACGATTGAAAAACAGCAAACCAATCTTTTCCCGTTTCTCATTATTTCTGTTTTCATCATAACAACTTGCTTTATCGGTAAACTTGTCAAAAAATAAACTTTTATATGTGGCTTACTCTTTCGCAATGTTGTGCAAAATGATTGTTTGTCAATGAGAAAATAGACCCAGTCAGTGGTCAACAAAACGTATTTAGTGGAACACAGAGAATAGGCTGTGCCACTTTAAGACTTACCATATAAAAGTTGTATCAGTTTTTTTTCAAATTAGTATTGCTGAGGCGCGGACCATTTGGGGTAAATGTGGCTACACTGGTTTGGATCAAACATCCCAACTCAAATAAAATAGTAAAAGACTGTGCCGCTTTGGATATTTTAACAACAACAAAAAGGGGAAAATTCAGTTTAAATTGTAGAGAAACTTTTTGCATTTGGGACAGTTTGTGGAAACTAAGAACGTTTATTTTACCCTAACAATAAAGTTTCGCGATTTGTTAATTTAACCTTATGTATTGGAAATTTAGAGTACGTGTATTTCTGTAGTAAGCACTGAAAACAACTGTGTCTCAAAGTAGAAGTTGGTTTAATCTTGATTTTACTTTCTCTTCTAACAGCTGGCATGTTAATGATAAAATTGACAATTCTGAATTGACAAGCAATGAATTAGATTGTTGTGCAGAGCTTATTGTTGTCTATATTCATAACATGAACATCCAGTGAAGCGAAAAACAGTCTATAAAGCATTTTACTACAACACTGAAATCTTCATCAAAAACATGGCTCTAGGAGTTGGAGCTGGAATTTGGGTTGTTGGAAGTTTGATCATTCTTGCTCTACTGAGTTGTGTATTGGTTGCAAGAGTCTCCGGAGTCGCAAGAATTGTTGCTCTTTTAGTATTTTTGGCATGTATTATAGTTATTATTATTTTGCTGGTCATTCCGCAACAAAGTGCCAATGCACAGGCCACTGTACAGATTACAGACAATCTTTTTATACTCCGATATTGTTTTCTTGCTGGTGGCTGTCTGACTATTTTATTGGGACTGGTTTTTGTGGTTTTAACACATGGAATGGAACCAATCTATGCGAAACCACTGAAGACAAAATAAAGCACCAGTTTTCATTTTATGAAACATTACATGCATGGTACCCTGTTTAAGATGACATTTAGGGCTTAGCAAACCTTAATGATTACTTTTTTTGAATTACTGTCAATCAAAAAATGCTATATTGTCATTTTCTTCTGTAAAATTTGCAGCAAAGTACAACTTGTGTAACATTGTTGCTGCTTTTGAATTTATAACCAAATCCTAAAATGCAAAAAGTGAATTTCGTGATTTAGTGAATTATGTGTTACCTTGTCTAGTGATTTGTATATGTTGTGTTGTATGCAATGCCCAGTGCAGCATTCAGCTTTTTTAAAAAATAAATCTATTTTACAGTAATGATTAAGTGTCGTATGTACAACTTTGACAGCCATGCCCATGAAATGATTTAATATTTTGCACCTATGCAGCCAGCCTCCAACCAAGATGACAACATTGTAACGAAATCCTCGGGGGCGGAACAACCTGAATGCAAATTATTAATCCCAGTCACCCCTTTACAATTTTCAAACAAGGTATTAACTCCATTTATGTTGAAAAACCTCCCCATCCGTGATTAAATATATGGTGACATCACAGAATGTTGAAAAGTAGAAAATCCAATGTCGACAAAATCGAATTCTAGTTAATGATTACAATAATGTTCAACCGTAAAAAAGTTTTCCCGGTTAAGGAGCCTTTTGTGGAAAAACCAACAACTTGAACGCCTGAAAGGGGGCCATATGGCCCCACCCAAATTTCAAAATTGTACATTGAAGTATGCTACTCCCGAAAAAAATCCCTAAGTTTTACATTAAGTTGGGTTACTTGCCCTTCACAAAATTTTGGGCTGGCTCCGCCATTGGGCGCCGCTCGCATCTCCAGCATGACTAAAAACGTGTAACATCCTTATTGGGTTTCGCGCCCCGTCTGTCATTTTGGGTATTTTCAACTAAACAGTTTTCGCAACTGTTTGCTTCCTGTTTCTGTGACAACCCAAGTGGACGAACACATTAATTGCAATTTGAATACTATTTCTGTTTTTGTATTATTACGTCACTTCAGTGGTTCCTAACCCAGAAAGAGGTCATGCCCCCTAAATGAAAGTGTCCCCAAGATCTTTATATATTTTCACCATGGTTTAAAACAAAAATTCAACCAACACTACACTCACCTGACACGTTCATGGTATGCTAAGCCAGCGTTCGTACAAAATAGGAAAATACAGGACATTGTACATTGTCCAATCCGCGCACAGGTGAATTAAAGTTCAATTAAACTAACCTTTGTACACAAGGCCCCGTTTAACATAACTCACAAAACAGCGGCGCACAAATACTCGACAGATGTGCTGAGCATGTGATGCTTACACATTACGTCGTATCGTAATATATAAACGAAATGTAGTTAGTTACTGGGTGTTTCTAAACATAAGTTTTTAGCCTGCAGCACAAGCACTGGCGCCGTACCTTGTTTGCCTTCATCGCCAGTTGAGGTTGTGATGGACAAAACAAACAAAAGAAGTCAAATTACTTCGAAACGCCGATTCCACTTCACGCATCGTCGATGCCTTTTACCGTCTAGCAAAATCGTCATTGCAGCAGAATATCAAAAAGGAAACGTTTCTTAATAACGTGTCTTTCTTGTAGCGCTAGGCTAAACGCAAAGTTAGAGTAATGGTTGTTGCAGTTTGGTGTGCACTTGTTTTGAGTTTCGCCTCTGTGCACAAAACCGTAAACATAAAAACAGAACGTTACACCACGTACTGCGGTGGCACAGAAATACGCCAGGATATAGACAAATGTGGGGTACATTGGTTAAACGCAGCAAAGAGCAAGAATACCAAATATGGCCCAACCAACAATGTTGTTTGAACAGCAAGCTCATTACTAGACTTGGCGCAGGGGCGTTTTGAGGATATTAAGTCTGGCCAATGTTACCGTGACGTATTTTCTTGTTCCAACATTTGTAAGATTCAAAACGGACTTTATTCCATTGTGCAGATGAGCCCGGTTAAATTTTTCTAAACCCCGCATTACTTACAGCCCCGGGCCGACTGTCGAGCAGCGTTCGTATTACGGCATGCCATGTCAAAAAATTCTTGTTTTTCGCCTAAACCAGCATTTGCCAAAAACGTTCAGTCAGTTTGCACGCACCGCTTAGATAGCTTTATTGCGTTTATTAGTAGCCAAGGGTATTTGGAGTTGCTAGGGTTTTTCCATTTTGTGCATTTTCAGTCGTAACAGGCTCTGTAGTTTACTGAAAATCAATCCAAAAACAGCTTACTCATTGCCCGCCGTTATGTTATCATTTTCGCATCAATTTACAACCGGAAATGTATGTGTCATACACACCTAGTTTGTGCTGGTTTCGGTAATATTACGATAAAATGTGCTGTGTCAACGAATTTAATACAATACTGTGATCACATACATAGATACGTTTTGGTTTAACTCATCGGTTTACGGTTGTGTTAGAGTCTCAGTGAGAATTAAACCCATATCCTTATGTGTTGTTTTCATAACCAGTGTAGATGCGTTTAATATCTAATATCATATGTTGTCCAGCATCATCGTAAGGCAGTGGAATTGCAGCAACGAGGAATGAAGGGGGAAGTGCGTGCAGCGACGTTATCAATACGACATGCAAAGTTATTAACATTTTGACATAATTTGAATAGTACCACACTTAGCATATTGCGTTCAAAAGGTATGCCAACTTCTGCTTCAAACTTTTGTGCACACAGCAGACAAATTTGGCACCCATAAACTTTCTGATACTGTTAAGCTCTGTCTTGTTTTCCAAAGAAGGGAGATTTCCGCGTGCCTACAGTATTAAACGACTGTAGGATCATCATGTTTGAGTGTAAAACAGTTATAATGCGCCGTGTGGCGAATTCCCTGGCACATAATGCTTTGAGACAGGGAGAAGACTTTTCTGTTGACATCGAAAAAGCCAAAAAACAACAAGAAATGCTATACAAGGTTTTCAGGTAATTTCTGTCCTTCAGATTTAAACAAGTAATGGTTGCATGCCAACCACAACACACAAACAGATTTCTGCCTTTGTTTCCCCGGCAAGTGTTTCTTCATACAACTCATTTAACTGCATGAACCCTGCAGTTGTGATACATAGATTACTGATCAAAATATTTGCCTTCATGGTTTCTACAACCAAAAAACAAAAATAACTACCAAAAGCAGAGTTTGTATACATTGCTTTTGTGTTTACCAGGGATCAACTTAACCTTCGTGTTGTGATGCTGGATGTGGATGAGAAGCTTCCAGATTGTGTATTTGTGGAGGATGTTGTGATAGTGATTGGAAAGAAGGCATTAATCACCTACCCAGGCCATCCAACACGCCGACCCGAGGTTGGTAACCAAAAGTGGCAATAACAGGTTGCAAAAGGCTTTTTGTGATTCAAAATTTACCGTATTTGCAAAATCAACCAATTTTTATCACCACGTAGTCAGTCAACAACAGTTGGCTCAATCCTAAAAAAAAGTTGTAAAGCATTTACAAAACATTTAGCTAACAATGTGTATGACAAAACAAAAATGGGCCGTCATTTAGACCCCCAAAAAAGTTTATTATTTACCTATTAATTTGAGAAATTTTCTTTGCATTTTGTAGTGCAAATTGATGTCACAATGTTTCAAAGACTTTCCAGAAATTGAAGTTTTCAAAACAAATGAAATAGATCCAGAAGCAATAATAGATGGAGGCGACATTCTGTTTACAGGTATTCAAGTTTGTTGTGGTTACCTCCTGTGTAAGATTGGAGAAAGTAAATAATAGTGACAACTAAAATGTCATTGTGGTGTTGCTGTCAAATGTTTGAGACAGGTAAAGCATACCCAGATGTGTATTAATGCTTCAGCACATTCACAAAACACTCAAAACAAGCCATTTAGTAACACAACACTTGAAAAAGTGTAGCTATGTTTAGATGTAATGTCAAGTTTGGAAAGCAAAAAAAATTGCTAAGGTCCTCATGGAAAAAAAGTGGAAATTTAAGAGTTTTAAAAAATAATTAAAGGTGCCAAAAACAGCATCTATCTTCTAAAATTTGAACTTGTCAAACATTATGAATGAATATCCCCAATTTGACACAATTTATTTTATGGTTGGTGGCAAAAACACACTTGCAAAAATCAAGCTGCATCTTACATTGGCAGGAGATGAGATATTTGCGGGATTGTCAAAACGAACAAACAAAGCAGGCCATGAGGTTTTGCAAAAGGTTTTTAATCCATTGCCGGTAAGATCAGTGACAGTGAGTGATGAACTTCATCTCAAAAGTGTCCTCACTCTTGCAACACCTGGAAAGATTACAGTGTTTACTGGTAGCAAAGGAGCAAAGGAAACAGTCGAGGTGCAAAAAATAACATGTTTACTGCCTTGTTTGTTTGTTTCAAGCAGAACAATGCATGATTGCGAGATGCTTGAATTAAGTGCAAGCCTTGTTGCAATTCGGTTGAAAGATTTTTCATTTAATTTTTATGCTTGGAGAAGTTGGTTAACTGGTTGAAATAATGGCACTCGAGTTTCTTCTCAATAAGTCTAATACTGGATTGAATCCCAGAACCTTTCAAACACAAGGCGGTCAGGATAACCACTTCGCTGTTGAGGCGAAAATTGAGAAGAATTATGACCTGATGTGCATAAAATGCACAACGTTTATGCAAGCAATGGTAGCTCTATTATCTGTTCTCTTTTAATATTCCCTTCAATAAACAATTAAAAGCTGGTATGAGGACAATAGCTGTAAGATTCCATTGGAAGGCATGGGGTATTTGGAACATTTAAAATGAGGGGGGCTTTTTGTCACATGTGATAAGAGGACAGTCAAAGGAAGACATGTTTTTTGGAAAACATAATAACAAAACCTTCAGATTTTCTAATGGGGCATATTATGTCAAAGGCTGTACAAATACAGTTATCCATCGTTTTATAAACAAGAAAAGCTGCATGTACCAGTTATTTCGATAGTTACAACCAATAACATCGGTTGCCTTATATTTCTAGAATTTTAAGTCAGCTGCGAAAACAAGTTATGAATACATTGAAGTAGAAGGAAAATCCACATATGCAAACTGTGTATACTTGGAAAAGGATGGTAAAGGAATAGTTGTGTATTTACCAGCAGCCAAAAAAGTAAGACAATCAAGTTTTATTGCTTTGTTTCATTTTATACCACAGAGGGCAGAGATTATGCCTCAAAAGCCCAAACCAAGTTGCCTGCAGTTGCAAGTTTGAAACTTCCATTGGGTTGGCATCTGTTTTTGAGTTTGGGACTGAAATAAATGATTTTATAAATGTCAGACAAAATGTATTTATAACAAACAGCATTTTGGACAATTTGAACTTGAAACCAATTTATAAAAAAAACTGATGCAAGTAAAAATCTCCAGGATTACAGAAACAGGGAGGTTTAAACTAAAAGTAAAACTTAACCACTGTTAATTTCGACAGGTGTTCGAGAAACTAGATGTCCCAACAAAGATTGCAGTGGACACCCTGGAGTTTAGCAAAGTGGATGGCTGTCTGACATGTTTATGTGTACTGCTAGGTGTTTAAATAAATCATGCAATACTTTAAACCAACCAAACACGACTTACCAACAAAACTTCAGGTTATTGTGTAAATATGTGATGGTGGTATTAATGTTGATGCACAGAAGTTCAATTTTTTATACCATTTTAATTATTTTACTAATGTATTCACCCAATAAACTTCAACATGCA
>QXVZ01021901.1:0-21600 GCA_008931825.1 Phallusia fumigata | reverse complement strand
ATAATATAAACTTGCAAATTCGTTTTGTTTCGTTATTAATAGGGTCGTAACATCTTTTGTAGGTAAGATTCAAGCATTTTAATCACTTCGCCGCTGCACATTTTAGGACAGCAAGGTGTTTTTCTTATGTGCCATTGAGAAAACAAATGTTATAGCAGTAGATAATTAAAGCGTAATACTTGATTGTGAAAACCATTGCACAAAAACATGGTGAACCACAAGCTAAAAAACAAACGTTACCTTGTTGAATTTGCCCAGACTTGTCACCTCCTCTCGTCAGAAACGTTTTTGCGAAATGAAACAGAGAGAAATCCACGTTGATTACAAGCGTGACGTCACAGGTCAACTAATTGAGAAATCGATCTTTAAGAAAATTTTGGGGTAATTTGCGCGACACAATTATTATATTTCTAATAGCCGACAATGTTACGCATGCGGTCAAATTAAATTCGTTATGCAATGCAACCAACAAATAAAGAATTGTTTTTTGAATTATACCACCACATATGTTTTATTTCAACAGAAAGTTTTTTCTAGTAAACAACCAATTTTTCGCCTGTTGTGTTATTTAATTTTAAACTAAAAATAATTTTTTGGTGTATGTACGTGTAACGATGATGTTTATAAAGCGTATTGACTAGGGGTTTTAAAACGCTATGGAGTATGCGCGCTTAACAACATTCATCAAAATTCATGATTCCCTCCCCAACACTAAGTAAAGAAAAGCAATACAGAACACATTCAATTTCTAACTCGCGGAAACAATTGAAAACACGAGCAGAGTTGGATCAACTACAATTAGTAATTGAACTGAATGTAATTAATACGATTTTTGGTGTAATTGTAATTCAAACTTTTTGAGTTTGCGTAATTGTAATTGCAATTTGCTCACACTTTTACCTAATTACTTCTTGAATTATTTTTGTTGCAAGATACCTTTGCTACAAATTTTATGCATAATTTTGGAAGCTATACATTTTAGAAATATCGACTTGGTTGTTGTGTTGCTGTAATTGTCTTTAGTTCAAAAACCAATGCTTTAAAACAAAAAAAAAATAGTTGTGTTTTCAATAACCTTTGGATGATTTTTAACACTTAGCACGGATCTGTTTATAACTCCTGTTCAAAATATACTGACCCAAATGGTTAAATGCTTGCGTATCTGGTGCAAATTGTATCACAGATGATGGCATGAGTTATTACCGAAATGTTTGACGAAAAAAGCACGTCACTTTAAATAACTATCTGGGAGAGTATATTTTCTAATGAGTTTTTATAATTTGTTTATAAACTGGAATTTACATCTATTTTTGCGTTTCAAATCTATAATAGGCAGTTTGAAGAGGCTTACTAGTAACTATAGTTCTATAGTTAGTTGTGTACTTATGTCTCATGTATACCTTTCAAATTTGCGCTAACTTGCATCAAAATTACACAATTTTTTTAACTTCGGAACAACAATATAACATCGTTCTATTCACGCACACCTGTATGCGTTTCAACAAATCTTTCTTCACTAAAATTTATTTTTGACAACAAGCTAACACACCAAAGTGAAGAAAATGCATACTGGCTGTACAGGCACAACGAATTGAAGAGGACACAAACAACGTATGCTGTAGAAAGGGAAGAATACAAAGCTATAGAATGTGTCGCATAACTAAATACGTATGTTACAATTTAGAAACGCATACAATGGCAAACCAAGTTTCTTGTCGAAACTTTGTTATTAAAAAAAGCATTTGGCACAAAAACGGTCTAAAAACAAAGCGTAACGAAATGTGCACTTTGTAAAAGTGGAACTATAATTATTGTTAGGAAAAAAGTGCTTTGCTTTTTATACATCTAAATAACGTAAGTGCTTTGGCGTCACTTGGCTTTATGAATGAAGAAAACTAACTAAAATGGTGGTAAAAAATGGCTAATTGCCAGAGTTAAAACAGCAAGCAAAACAAGGGACCAACAAGAGCAAAAGTTGTTAGTCAAAATCAACCACCATTATGTGCAAAAACATTATTTATAAAAACGAGCATTTTCATCGGGAGAAAAAAATAAAAAGTAGGTCAAAGAAAAAAATCGTAAATTCAAAATGTAATGAATAGACGTATATATGAAATACTTTGTAGATTGGCTGAAGTGTTGAACGGTCATTAAGGACAATACAAAAATACACAATACTGTCTCTGACTTATTTTATACACAACGGTGAAACCCTTGGGAATGAATTTGGTCTGTTCAACCATATCTTTGTAATGTAATGATATGTTGCAATATAATACGTATGAACGATACTGAATCAAATGCTCGTAATCAACTGATCCTCGTAGAGTGAGAGAATGAGTAGAATTGTCCACCCAATCAGCATACCAATGTTTTGGACGATGAATTGAGCAACTGGGTATCCGGTTTCATCTTCGACCATTTCATGAAGCTGGAAAGCAAGAGATTGCGTTAAAAGGTATGAAAACTTTCATTAAAATTAAATTTAAAAACATAAAAAATTTGACATCAATATCATGTCACCATATGATCCACTATCTAAACTAACATGATTTAAAGGACATCTAATACAGACCCATTTGCATAAAACTTTGCAAGACCTGTTCATCGAAAATCCCGTTTTCAACTCACCACATTCACGAAAGCAATGTACAAGAACATCCCTGCAACCACTGCCAAAAGCCATTGACGGACATCAGTGTTGGTTGAAAGAGCAAGACCGACGTAGAGCCCAATAAATCCCCAGCAGGCCGCCATGAAGTTGAGAAGCAAGGCTTTCCACTTGGACAATCCGTTTCGCATGAAAATAGCAAAGTCGCCTGCACATTAAAAAAGGGTACATACTTATATATATTTTCTTACTTAAGTATCGACGTCACTTGTTACGTAACATGACGTCACGCATATTGCGCAACATTAAGTGTTCCTTATTAACTTTCAAACGTTGTTGTCAGATTGGGAATGTATCGTTTTGATCAGCACACACGTAAACGCACTTTAATAAACCACACCGCCAGGTAGCGCAGTAGAGTCACTTACCGAATTCGTGTGGTAGTTCGTGGCAGAAGATGGCAAGAGACGTCCCAATACCTTGTACCCAGGATACACTGAAAGCAGCGCCAAGGGCTATTCCGTCACCAAAGTTATGCAGAATGTCTCCGATAAGAACCATGAAGCAAATGGTGTTGAGACCTGTACATGAAATACAGTGGTAACAGAATATTGTGGCAACTAAAATTCTTTCATTAGAACCAAAGATGTATAAAACAGTGGAAAACTGTAGATAAAACAGTGGAAATGTTTCTTTTGTAATTAAAAAACTAACTAAATCTTACCCCAGAAGACGGGTGGTTCCTTTTTCTTTTCCGTTTTGGTTTCGTCCATCTAAAGTAAACGACAAACAACTTAAGTACAAGCTATCAAAACAACATTAAAACATAATTCTCAAACAAATGCACGAGCCTTTTTACAAGTTAACAACTTACCCCATTTGAAAGGTCGCTGTTGGAATGGTTATCTGCATCGCTGAATTCTGACACATTACAATGAGGATTAATGGCGCTATGGTGATGGTTGTGAGTCTGAAACAAAAATGCTTTTATTGTAAGGTGGTGTAAGAACCTGGTCAAACTTGAAGAAACAACACACAAACGAATTTAAATGCGAATTCAGTGGATTAAGAGCCTGAGAAGTCTTTGCGTGGTTTGCTCATATTTCGCACAGTGAATCGAGTTCAACACGTTCAGTAAAGTACAGTTTGAGCAATGTTTCTTAAGTAAAACACAATAAAACAAACGGTTGATGCATGTTTACAACTACCAACTTTTCAAGGGTTGCGGGTAGCCGCTTGGACATCAGTAATACTCAAAACAATATTCAGAAAATTACCGATTCTCAGTGTCATTCACGAATATTTTTGAAAAGTCAACCTACATGGCTTTTTCCGAGAACGAGTTTGATAAGGTTCTCAAAGATAAAGAGGCCCCAGATTCCTGCGATGACAACCAGAAGCTTCCATACGTAAGTTCTGTCTTCGTTTTCATGGTCATCACCTGCCTCATGTCCATGCAAGCCTACAATCTGTGTAAAGAGAAAACTGATATTTCATCCCACCTAGGAAGTTATACAAGGCGCCAGCAATATTAGTACGTCCGACATCTTTATTCACCGACAGTGTATTTAATCATTACAAAATCTGCAATCTGTCAAAGCGTCAGTTTTTAGGGCTTTTTTGTCAAAACGTATGCCTGGTTGTGGCTTGATAGCGTTATTTCAAATCAATAGCGACAAAGCCTTAGCACGCTTGTGTGCAAATCACATTCACTCACCTCGGGGATAATATGAAGAATTGCGTCACCGGACAAAGTTCCTACTCCGAGTGCGATGAAGAACTGCATGACGAGTTTGAACCATACTGTACGCAGTACGGGGAAAAACAATATGCCGACAAAGGCGAGAAGACTAATCACTGCGACAGCAACCGTCCCATATCCGTATCCTGTAATTAATTTAAGATGGAAATTGAATGCGAAAGCCACTATCAGTTGGATCGTTACTGTTACTATTTATATACTTGATGGCTAAAAGCGGAAGTTTGCAAATGAGCCTTTGCCGGCTAATGACAGCAGGCGGTTGAAGTATATTGATTGAGTTATTGGCAAGCTGTTTTGTTGCTTGACAGCGTCTTAAGGTTTTGGTCACATTACGCATATGCAATGCTGGTTTAACACCAAGTTGTTGGCTCAAAGGGGGCTGATGGGAATTTGTTTTACACTAACAATCATGCGCTACGGTTCTGATGGTGTAAAGCAAATTCGAATTGGTTTTTATTGTTTTTTAGACCTTGTATATATACACACATGTATATATATATATTATGGGATTATGGGTATATTAAACCTAACAATAGATTGAATTAAATTAATTTTAAAGCATTTCCGTAATGTTGAAACAACTAACTGTCCACACATCACTTTCTATGTGTGCACTGTTTAGTTCAGGACTGTGAACATTAAAACATCTTTTTCCACTGTATATGTTTTAGATCACATTCAATGTGATGGTCTTGAACTTGACAACCCAGTATATAAATCAGACACTCACTGTGGCTGTCTGTGTAGTTCGAATCAGCAACTGTGGTGGCGTTCGCTGCAGTAGCGTTGCACGATCCAGTTATGATTTGCTGGAGGAAAGCAGGACACATGCTCAGCAGAGTGGAACGGGTGAGGTTTCCGCTCAAACCGAAAATCGACTTCAATTGGGATGCACTGTAGCACTGAGACAAAAATATCATTCGATTGGTTTTCTAAAAACGACTGCGTAAACTTACGGTGTGCAACTTTACGAAACAAAATGCTTTTTTTGCGAGGGTGATATAGCGCAGTAGTTCTTGACCCTTTTTTTGTCACACGAGACAGATATACATCTCTAGCTGCTCAACAAATTTTATGAGTTAGATTCTGATGGCAGATGGTTATGGAGTCTCGAACACAATTTAACGTTTAAATGCAAAGGGTAAAGTTGCTTGCAAAACTGACTGACATTTTTTCAACCTACGTGAAGTATCAACGAAAATCGCAATGTAAACGCTCAAAAAACAGATGCCTCTTGTTAACGTTAGTCATCGACAAACAGCTTCAATCTCATTTAAAGCCCGTTAATAATGAGTTAATTCGCGCTAAAGGCACATTTTCTTTAACAACGATCAACTTTGTGTTTCAGCAAACTAAGAGGTAACATCGTGACCTTAACCATACTTGCAGTGTCGTCACGGACGTCCCACAAGGAAATTTCATGCCAAAAGTTGTCTACCTGCCTGGCTTAGTTACGGGTAGGAGGCAAAACACCCATTATGCGCATTCAAGTGCAAGACCACACGAATTAAAACCCATCGCTATCGTAAATTAGGTTAAACGCAATCACAGTGATGTCACTGCACAACAAAGCAAAAAGTTGCTTAAAACATAATAATATTCATTATTTATGATATCCAGAGTTGTGTCACTTCAAGGTAACCTACGGATCGCGTATTTCTGTTACAAAGCGATGTCTTCGTGACAACGGGTTTATCAGGTGTTCGGCAAACATAAAACAGTTTCGGGTTTCACTCTTTCAAAAAGTCCATTATGACAGATGAAAAAAGGGCGGAAGGACTCGACGCCAGTGTGCCCATGTCTTAAATNATGCGCATTCAAGTGCAAGACCACACGAATTAAAACCCATCGCTATCGTAAATTAGGTTAAACGCAATCACAGTGATGTCACTGCACAATAAAGCAAAAAGTTGCTTAAAACATAATATTATTCATTATTTATGATATCCAGAGTTGTGTCACTTCAAGGTAACCTACGGATTGCGTATTTCTGTTACAAAGCGATGTCTTCGTGACAACGGGTTTATCAGGTGTGTTCGGCAAACAACGGGTTTATCAGGTGTGTTCGGCAAACATAAAACAGTTTCGGGTTTCACTCTTTCAAAAAGTCCGTTATGACAGATGAAAAAAGGGCGGAAGGACTCGACGCCAGTGTGGCCATGTCTTAAATGTCGCTTGCTATTCCGCCACCTTAGTGCAGGTGCGTTTGACATGATTGGAGCTTTTAAACATCCAGAATAACAAAAACATTCCAGATAATGCCATTGTCGACGAATTGTTTTCAGCTGTTTTCAATTGTTTCTTTGTTTTGTTTTCAATTGAAATTGTTTTCAATTGTTTCTTTGTTTTCAACAAAGTTTCTTTCTATTACTCGACGCCAAACATGTCTACAAGCTATAAAAATAGAATGAAAACGTTTCCAGAAATAGAATAACAGTTATCTAATACTGTAAAACGAGCTGGCAGAAATGGCTGTCGAAATAAGCTTTAATTGCGTAACAATAGGATAATTGTTGTGACGTAACAAAAGTTCTTGCCTAATCTGCACTCTTGTGGCTGCGTGGGATAGACTCTTTGCAGGGGAGTTTATTGACCTAATGACTTGCATATTTTAATGTGTGAACATCTTAATACCGTTGTAATGCATCAAATGCAAGGACAGTAAAGCATCGCCTATGTCTGGCGGTGTCCATCAGCGAGTTTCATTTATTTGCTGAGGGGGGTGTTCTAACCCCAAACCCCCCCCCCCCCCTAAATCCGCCCATGTCTTGACCTTTTTTATTGTTACCGATGAGAAGTACCTGATGGATTGCAATTACCCCATTTTTAAAAGAATTGACAAATTAGAGTTTGACGTCACAGATTTATGACGTCACAGAAGGTGTTTCGTGAAACGTAACCAAAATGAACACAAACGAAATTATATTATACAAAGATTTAAGTATTTTAGTGCAACAGAACCATCTAATTACCCCCCTGAAAAATACCACATTACTCCTTTTGGGAAAATTACTTCCAGGTTAAGAAACATTTCTGTAGCATGAAAGTGAGTGATGCGTGCACACCAATTCCGAAAACGGCGGTATTTTGACCGTTGTTAATGTCACACCTATCCCTTATGAACTTTTAAATACCCGAGATTCTTCTTCGTGCTCATGATCGTGATCGTCATCTGCCTGACGCTTCGTGATCACATGATCTTCCAATGACCTTCTTTTCCTTGCGTGACCGTGATCATCGTGACCGTCCTCTTCAGAAGCAGCGGCGCCCCCAACGCTTCCGATTCCAAGATCGTTAAGAAAGTTTTCAAAAACTAAATCAAAAAAGATTGTACTGTATTTTACCTTTTTTCGAATTAAACTGACTTCGATTTAAATTGCGCATTTGCTGGGAAACTTGGACCGGTTTGTGTCACTGCAATTCTAAAAGTGTAAGTCAATTTGACTATTAATTGTTAAACAAAAACAAAAAAACGTCCTCTAACGTTTTTCTACCCTTTACGGAATTTTTTCTCCAAGTTGATATTGCTGTAATTGTTGTATTGTCTGACAAAAAGCAAAAAAAAAACACTAGTGGTTGCTTATACTTTTCTGCTAAAATAATATGGGTTATTTTTGTCTTTTTAAGAAACAAAGCATATAAAAGCGTTTCACGACGTCATCGAATTCCACAACCAACCTGCGTCTGACACGTCATCGCCTTCAACACCAAAGTGTTCGAAGAGTGAGTCTTCCAGTTCGTGATCAGTAGGATACAAGCAGTAACCTTCAAAGAAATTGACCAAAACTTGATAAGTAAGGTTGTCCCCGCTCAATCCATCCTCGAATAAGACGTGGGCGTTAAAGCACTGCAAAGAACATGGAATTTGATCAACTTTGTGCTAAATCAAACAAAGTTGGGCGTTTGTTGAGAAGGTCATGCAGTTTGCTTTCAGATTAGGGCGATGGTTTCCAACATTTTTATTGTCGCGAACCACTTATTGGTAATCCAAGTGGTACTGTTTTACTATTTTACTGCAAAAGCGTTCTTGTTACGTTATCAAGACTTGGAGAGCTGGAAATCTGGCCAAAGATTATAATTTTTGGTCGATCACGAAATTTGCTTCATGCCTGTTATTGACTCTCCTCTCTTCCTAATTTAGTGTTGAAGACCAGTTATATTTCATCAAAGAAATATACGTGAAAGGCGAGGATTGCACCCAATAAAGCCTCAACTCGTTTGTCAAATGATTAGCAAGCCGTTCCCATTGTTATTGGCATTTTAGCACCCTTAAACGATCATGATGACCTAAACTGTAAGACACATTTGCAATGACAATACATGCCATTTAATTGCCACATTTGCAACAAAAAATACATCCGCACGGCTTACACACAAGGAGCAAGACACAATGTTCCATGCCAAGGCAAAATATTTACCAGCAAACACAGACCTACTAAAACCGACCTTTGTAACGTTATGCTCGGGTTCGTAGGTCATTTTAAGCCTTTGTAGCAAGTCGGCGACGTTGGATTCCGCCTCAACACTAAAGCTGATTCCGAGGTTCGTCGAGTCTGAAGTGATACAACACAATTAACGTTACATGGTCGAACGCGAATCAGTACATAACGGCTTGTTAGGTCAAAAGAGTGGTGTACAAAAGGGTTGGTTTTCACCGTATTACAAGGCAAGTCTGCTGGGGCAATTTGGTCAAAGAAAGAAATTGCTGGGTTTGGGTCGAGGGAGGTTAACAAGACACGGAATTGCACGCTTGAATTCAACTCGACTCATTCTCCACACACAAAAGCCCGACTGTTGCAACTGATCGCTTTTGGCGGCCAAATACGAGTGCTTTGAATTTTTGTTGAGTAAAGTTTCTAATAAATTTCTGTTTNTCACTTAAACTTTATTTTTAAACGAAGTTTTTTCAGTTTAAACAATCTTTTTTTGCAGGTTGTGAACTATTCTGTTTAACTGAAACTAGTTTGCTTTGTTCTACGCATGTACGCGCAACGATGATTAGTATAAAGGCTATTGAAAAGCAAATTTGACAAGCAATTTGTTGTAAGAAGTAATAAGTGTCGGTCACCCACGGTAAAAAAATTCACTTCAGTTTGTGAACCAATGCTTTACAACAAACGAATATTTGTGTTTTTAACAGCTTGTGATAATTTGTTATAAACCAGAATGTTCATTTTTTGCACTACAAAACCTAAAAGGTTATTGCAGAGGCGTTTGGACAGTTGGATTTCACTTGTTGCAATCAAAAGCGAATTTACGTAATTACGTTTTAAATTTACGCCATTTTGCAATAAAACCCCCTTTTTGACCCGGATAGAACAGAATGAGGCATTTTACCTAAACACACATAAAAGCATACAAACCATTTTTATAAACAGAAATTTATTTTTGTCAATTAGAGAACAAACCATAGTGTATAAAATGCATACTGGCTGTACAGGCACAACGAAATTAACAAGACAAAAACAATGTATACTGTAGCGAAGAGAGCATCAAAAATGTATGTCGCATTGCAAATGCACGAACATGTGTTGGGGTAATCGGCTAAAATTATGCAAAACAAACTGTCTTTGTCACACCAGATTTTCTATTACTTTTCACATTAAAGAAGGGCGTTTCTATGCGACACCTTCGACACCTAGCGATTCGGAGTGTTCGGAAGAAGACCTTCATGGTCGTTTCACATTATTTCATCAATTAGCAAAAATTATATTTAAAGAATTTGGAAGACGACTTTTCTGCTGATGACAGAGTAATTCTTCTACACTTGACGTGTGAGCGGCGATGATAAACAGTTTATGCCATCCGAAGATGGCGCACTTTGGAGCACCAAACAACTCGGACTTGCCTCGAGAGAAGAACGGTGCCGAGCGCAAAGCCCAGCACCGATTCTCCCGAACAAGCCGAGAGGTCGGCACTGCAAATAGAAGCCAACTCGACTCGCACCAAGCTTCATCACAAACAGACGCCATTGCTCGGGAAATCGACCACCAAGCCGATTCCCAAGCTTCTGACGTCAGCTGTGACGAAGCTGGGTTACGAGCCGACGTCCTCGGTGCCTAAACACTAAGATCGAGCTTCGCTTTGACTCTAAAATTGAGGGTTTTTCAATACTCACGCCAAATTATAGTTTGTGTATACATAGTTTGGCAGGAAGTAGAGCAGGACTTTGTCTCGACGCATGTCTGCCAATGAAGTCGCAGAACCGCCTGGAGAGAACAAGACTTGAGTCGGTCAAGTCGACCCGCTCTGTCGCTTGCGCTGCTTTCGTCGACCCACTTCGGAAAAGATCAGCGTCCGGAATCGGGGAACTGAGTTCGTCGTCACACCTAGTGTAGTTTTTGAATGTTTGTGGTGCTGAACCAGCAAACAAAATAATTTGGCGTCGATTTTTTTCACGGGGTTCGAACGTAGGACGATCCCAAGAAATAATCCCGAAAATTTTGCGTCGATTTTCTTGCCGTGTGTATTTGTTTGTCGCCGTCGCCTGGCCGCTGCATTGAACGATGTTTTTCGTTTGATGGCCATTTCTCTTTTCTGCCACTTTTCGACAAACTATGTTGCACCCGCTAGGTGGCGCAATGAATACAGTGTCCAGTTGTATTAAGGGCGTGGTGTTGATCGCGTCCCAATCTCCCGCCGCTACTTATGTTTGTGGGTTTGTATCGAAAATAAAAAATTTTCTGACATAATAATGTTGGAGCGACGAACTCTTCTGCCAACAGTTATTAAAATCGCAAGACGGTTGCTTATAAGGAACAAGACCTCGCTCGAGTCGACCCCACGTGACCTGTTGGTTTCACTACGACCACCCGGTCGTTCACAGCCTGACGTCTTGGAGTCCGGTCTTGAAGTCTAAAACCTGCACTGCTTGACAACATAAACAAAAAAACTATTTCTTGTTTTAAACAATACGTTTACATTTTTACCTAAATTATTTTTTTCACATTAGTCCAACACCAGTTTTAATTCGATATTAGCGCTTGTCAAATATGTGCCATCATTTTATTGTTAAAAATATTCACTGCCATTTTAATTTTGATTATTAGAATATACAACTGTTATATCTAAAAAGCGGGACAAACCTATTGCGCTTTTGTGAGACCAGAACAAGCATTTTTGCATTTTATATATCAAAAGTATAATATTATGAAACATTAGGTCAATAAAAGTAGGAAAATTTCGAATGATTTGAATTGGCATAACGCGCAACTTAAACAAAGGCAACTGGCGTGCTTTTATTGTTTACGAAGGATAAATTAAACAGGTTTAAACACAGACAAGTAGTCACAAATATTACTGTCGTATCAAAAGCAATTAAACGAGATATATTTAAAAATCCCCAAACATGCAACAAAATACATTGGTACAAGACAATATTAATTAAACCAAGGATGTTTCGGAAGCATTAATAAGTTGCATGAGCGTAAAAAAAATATTTAATTTATTTATTTTAGTAAACAATTAAGTTGCATCTAAACTCTAAAGAGAATATGATTTACAGTCTGCGAGACGATTAATGTTTGGTCAATATCTGGTTACGTCAGTGTAGTACAGAGGAAAATTTTTGCGCAATACAAAAAATAAAATTGCCGGGCGAACTGCAAGTCTACAATTAACTGAACACACAAAAACGTGCAAAACTGCAAATGCAAAACTTTTAGCAAAGTGTTTTAAACCAGAAAAGTTAACCAACAGACAACAAACATCTAAAAAATACAGCAAACTACACCTCCATGGTAGCGGGTTGACATATATACATGGGTTGGAAACGCAACAAATGCAACACTATTAAACTCACATTTAGGACCTACAGACGATAGTGATTGGTTCTTTAACGTAGTTATATGTGGTTAAATGGTGACAAACGGTATTAGAAGGTATGTGGTTTGGTAGCAGAGACATTTTTAACGCATAAAGTCGCTTGCTCAGAAGTATAACATAGTTGCAACTTTCCAGCGGCAGCGATTGCACAAAAAGTGTCGTTTAACCCTTGTGTCTGACAACAGGACATTTGGTCCCGTGTATAAGCCAACTGCATGATGTGCCGAAACTATCGACTTCTAAAAAAGCTCCTTTGTCGTATTAACTGATATATGTAGGGCTGACTGCATCAGAGATCTTTGCGTAGGCCACACAAGTCGCATCCACTTCCAGCATCAGTTTTCGTGCAGCTTATGCAGTACGCTTGGATCTGAAAAGCAAACGAAATGTTTTATAACTGCTTGGTAAACTGGATTAATAGCAATGTATTTTGTTTTCGCAACATTCGCGGTGGTCGAGCACCTTGTGACATATCAAAGTGTGGAGTATAAGTAGAGGACGTTTTGAAACAACCTTTTTTTTTAAATTACAATTACAAACTAAACGTGAAAGTAGATTGTCAAACCTCGACGACATAAAAAGCAAACGGTCAATGCAGTTGGAATTTGAAATTTGAAAAACTGTGGGAATCCAACTTTTTGCTTACCGTGCGGCTTTTGGCGACATTGCTTTCTCTTCAAAAATTGTCAGGGTAGTGTCGTTGCTACACCGGAAATCACGATGTGACGATAGAAAATAGAAGGAACTTCCTACGTTGATTGTAACCTGCAAAGTTTAGCAAAGTTAAACAGCATCGGTTTACCCTAGTAACTTAAGTCAATACAGGCGGCGATTGTACGTCACGAAGGCCAATTCAGCCAGAGATAAAAACATGGCTATTTTTCCAGAATCGTTTTATACAGCAAGCTTCGATTTATTATTTTTCTAAAACAAAGATTTCTAGGGAGGTAATTAGCTTTAAACTTACTTTCTTTGTATTTACACGATGCGACGTCATCTTTGCTACCTTTGACCTCAGCAAACACGGTGACGTCAACCAACGTAAAGCATTCTGAGAACAAGGCCAACTGGTGCACAAGCTGTGAATAAAAAAAAGTTAATAAAAATTCAAATAATATTTTAATTATGGCAATTTTTGCTGTATTTTTTATTCGACTTTACACACACACATTTAAACAATCAAGTGCCTATTTTAAGCCACTATAAGAACCAATACTTTGTCTGCAAATTTTATTCACTAAGTCTCAAGAAATGCAAAACTCACCTGTTTAGTTCGTGCTGGTTTTTGCAAGTGGAGATCGCCGTATCGATGCAAGAGAATTCATCGCCACGTCTAAAACAAAAAGAACCTCATATTGAGAAAAAAGTATTGATCTGTCTACTGTAGTGAAATTGGTATTGTCAATGTTGACAGATCAGCATTATTTAGTGCTCCAAATTACTATCTCTGGAAAACAAAGCACAGAATTTTGCTCGGCGAAAAGCTAGTAACAGTTTTCAGCCCATGACTTCGACATACCTTGGTCTTTGTACTCATTACCTTTACAATCTGTGGAAACATTAAAGTGGCCTCTACAACCTGTGAAAACACAAAAAACTACCACTGCAACCTGTGAAATATGATAATTGTCCCTACAACCTGTAAAAAAACAGAACAAAATACCCCATATAACCTGTGAGAACAAAAAATAATCCTTACAACCAGTAAAAAAAAAAAAAAAAAAAAACATTCCCTACAACCTGTGGAAATAGAACAATTATTCCAAAAACCTGTGGAAATAGAAAAAACATAACAGCCATGCAACCTATAACCTGTAAAAAGATACTAATTAGCTCTATAGTCTGTAAAAATATAAAATAGACAGTTAAACCTGAGAAAGAATGGATAGTTAAATACCTGCAAATCAGTTAATTACATCTGAAAAACAAAAACATGAATTTAGTCTTTTTTGAAAAAAAATGTGATTCTATTATTTGCACACATTGATTGCAAAATACCTTTGTTCTCATAAACAGTGGCCATTTCAACAATTTTTGTTGCACCAAGTGATTTCAAACAAAAAATCAAATGCATTTAATTGAACGACACCCTGTAAAACAGAAGAACGTAAATTAAAAAGGTCACAACGTTTTAACAGTAGTGTAAATAAACAAAATATTGCAAATTTAAATGAAAAACACTGACGACCTGATCTCAACTAAATTCTACTACAACTCCGATGTTATTCAGAATCTGAGCACTGACGATGGCGGCCCATATGGTTACGCAAGTTATGAGTTACAATGGAGCAATAAACAAATACAAAACACAATATCCTGAGCGGCTGATCTAAAAGGCACAACACCCCCCAAGAACTGGTCTTATTAATATAGAATTAAAAGGATAGATAAAGACATTTGAGACAACTCTGTTTATGAAAAAGTGAAAGCGATAGAGTAGTATACAAAACGTTATCTATATTTAANTACATTGGGTCCCTACCAGGGTGGCTCACGGAACTTTTCGGGCAAAATGCAAAGCCGGCCCCTTCGACTTAAGGCCGTTGGAAGTAGCGGTGTCCCTACTAGGTCCCGTCCGCACCGCGCCCAGTGCAATGCGGTGGAAGGCTGTGCCCAGGCCGTATTTCTACGCGCAGCCTATTTAATCTAAAGCCATTTGACAACGCGCCACACCTAGCTAACAAAACGTTCTAAGTAATTTCCCTACGTGGCGCGCGAATCCCAAGCGTACCCTCCTATGTTACCTAACCTAAACCTTAGTTAAAAGTGCCACCGTAGTTCTAGCCCTAGCGCCGACTAGCTGTCATTAGTAGCACTTCTACTGTCTTGGGCCTTTACCTTGTCCTACCCGGACAAAGTTAAGGTCACTCACCCTACCCTAGCGCCAGTTAGCCTAGCTTAGGCCTAAACAATTCCGCCATCCCGGTTGACGAACGACAGACTGCGGGGTTTACAAACTATTTTAAGCTGGACGTTGAGGAAATATCGGCTGGATGACGAAGCGTCTGAAAGGATTAGATGTATTCTTGAAGGACCTGTAAACAAAAACTTTACCATTAATTGCGATTATTTGAGGTATAAATATATAGGTTTAAGTATTATATGTCAACTTTTCACAAACACGGACTGACAAAAATCAAAACGCATAACAGCTGTAGCTGTTTTACACTAGTTCTTTCCAACACGACTCTTGCCGTAAGCGCAATTATACAAGGCGAAAAAGCGCTTTTATCGAAGCAAAAAGCGCCGCGTGGCTTGATGTTAGCAAACGTCCACAATTTGTTGTTAATCTCAACACTTGGCTGTTCTCACAATATAAACTTGCAAATTCGTTTTGTTTTGTTACTAATAGGGTCGTAACATCTTTTGTAGATAATATTTAAGCATTTTAATCACTTCGCCGCTGCACATATTAGGATAGCAAGGTGTTTTTCTTATGTGCCATTGAGAAAACAAATGTTATAGCAGTAGATAATTAAAGAAAGCATATTATCGATTATACACGTAATACTTGATTGTGAAAACCATTGCACAAATACATAGTGAACAACAAGCTAAAAAACAAACGTTACCTCGTTGAATTTGCCCAGACTTGCACCTCCTCTCGTCAGAAACGTTTTTGCGAAATGAAACAGAAAGAAATCCACGTTGATTACAAGCGTGACGTCACAGGTCAACTAATTGAGAAATCGATATTTGAGAAAATTTTGGGGTAATTTGCGCGACACAATTATTATATTTCTAATAGCGCACAATGTTACGCATGCGGTCAAATTAAATTCGTTATGCAATGCAATCAACAAATAAAGAATTGTTTTTTGAATTATACCACCACATATGTTTTATTTCAACAGAAAGTTTTTTCTAGTAAACAACCAATTTTTCGCCTGTTGTGTTATTTAATTTTAAACTAAAAATAATTTTTTGGTGTATAAATGTACGTGTAACGATGATGTTTATAAAGCATATTGACCAGGGGTTTTAAAACGCTATGGGCTATGCGCGCTCAACAACATTCATCAAAATTCATGATTCCCCAATACTAAATGAAAAAATGCAATACAGAACACATTCCATTTCTAACAGGCGGAAAGAATTGGAGTCGCGAGTACTACTGGAAATTTTGTTGAAAACAATGCAGTTTAGATGTAATGCGTGGTCGGTTGCTCATGTTGGAAATTTGACATTCCTCTTCAGTTCAAGAACCAATGCTTTAAAACAAAAAATAGTTGTGTTTTCAATAACCTTTTGATGATTTTTAACAATTAACACGGATCTGTTTATAACTCCTATGCAAAATGTGCTGGCATAAATAGTTAAATGCTTGTGTGTCTGGTGCAGACCTTATTGTATCACTCATGATGGCATGAGTTATTGCCGAAACCTTGATGAATAGAGCATGTCGCTTTTAAGAACTATGTATTTTCAGGGAGTTTTATTGATTGGAATTTATAACCTTTTTTGCATTTCAATAGGTAGTTACTAGTAACTATAGTTCTATAGTTGTGTAATTATGTCTCATGTATACATTTCAAATTTGCGCTAACTTGCATCAAAATCACAAAATTTTTTTTAACTACGTAACAACAATAAAACATCGTTCTATTTACACACACCTGTAAGCGTTTCAACAAATCTTTCTTCACTGAAATTTATTTTTGACAATAAGCGAACACACCAAAGTGAAGAAAATGCATACTGGCTGTACAGGCACAACGAACTGAAGAGGACACAAACAACGTATGCTGTAGAAAGGGAAGAATACAAAGCTAAAATGTGTCGCATAACTAATAACGTTTTTAGTCAATCGCCCAAACAGACTGTGTTTTTCACACCTGTTTTTCGGGTACATCTCACGTTGAGAAAGAGCGTTTGCCTTGAGACACCTCAAATTGGTTTGAATCAGATACTAGCCTGTTTTTTTTAATGTTACAATTTAGAAACGCATATAATGGCAAACCAAGTTTCTTGTCGAAACTTCGTTATTAAAAAAAGATTTGGCACAAAAACAGTCTAAAACCAAAGCGTAACAAAATGCGCACTTTGTAAATGTGGAATTATAATTAGTGTTAGGAGAAAAGTGCTTTGCTTTTTACACACCTTAATAACGTTTAAGTGCTTTGGCGTCACTTGGCTTTATGAATGAAGAAAACTAACTAAAATGGTGGTAAAAAATGGCTAATTGCCAGAGTTAAAACAGCAAGCAAAACAAGGGATCAACAAGAGCAAAAGTTGTTAGTCAAAACCAACCACCATTATGTGCAAAAACATTATTTATAGAAACGAGCATTTTCAAACGGAGAAAAAAATAAAAAGTAGGGTAAAGAAAAAAAAATCGTAAATTCAAAATGTAATGAATAGACGCATATGAAATACTTTGTAGATTGGCAGCAGTGTTGAACGGTCATTAAAGACAACACAAAAAACATAATACTGTCTCTGACTTACTTTATACACAACGGTAAAACCCTTGCGAAGGAATTTGGTCTGTTCAACCATATCTTTGTAATGTATTGATATGATATGATATGTTGCAATAAAAAATGTAAGAGCGATACTGAATCAAGCATTAGGCTGAAATGCTCGTAATCAACTGATCCTCGTAGAGCGAGAGGATGAGTAGAATTGTCCACCCCATCAGCATACCAATGTTTTGGACGATGAATTGAGCAACTGGGTATCCGGTTTCATCTTCGACCATTTCATGAAGCTGGAAAGCAAGAGATTGCGTTAAAAGGCATGAAAACTTTCATAAAAAGTAAATTTAAAAACATAAAAAATTTGACATCAATATCAAGCCGAAAAAAACAAAGGCAATTTAATTTGGACTGTGGTGGAAAATAAAAAGTCTTAATAATTACAAAAATAAGGCTCTAACGGTACTAAAAAACCGACCCTTTTGTAACAAACTGTATGTCACCATGTGATAAAAAGTAACCAAAATACTAGCGATATTTTTGTCCACTATCAGAACTCGCATGATCTTACGCACATCTAACACAGATCCATTTGCATAAAACTTTGCAAGACCTGTTCATCGAAAATCCCGTTTTCTACTCACCACATTCACGAAAGCAATGTACAAGAACATCCCTGCAACCACTGCCAAAAGCCATTGTCGGACATCAGTGTTGGTTGAAAGAGCAAGACCGACGTAGAGCCCGATAAATCCACAGCAGGCCGCCATAAAGTTGAGAAGCAAGGCTTTCCACTTGGACAATCCGTTTCGCATGTAGATAGCAAAATCGCCTGCACATTAAAAAAGGATACATACTTATATATATTTTCTTAAGTATCGACGTCACTTGTTACGTAACATGACGTCACGCATATTGCGCAACATTAAGTGTTCCTTATTAACTTTCAAACGTTGTTGTCAGATTGGGAATGTATCGTTTTGATCAGCACACACGTAAACGCACTTTAATAAACCACACCGCCAGGTAGCGCAGTAGAGTCACTTACCGAATTCGTGTGGTAGTTCGTGGCAGAAGATGGCAAGAGACGTCCCAATACCTTGTACCCAGGATGCACTGAAAGCAGCGCCAAGCGCTATTCCGTCACCAAAGTTGTGCAGCATGTCTCCGATAAGAACCATGATGCAAATGGTGTTGAGACCTGTGAATGAAATACAGTGGTAACAGAATATTATGGCAACTAAAATTCTTTCATTAGAACCAAAGATGTATAAAACAGTGGAAAACTGTAGATTTTGTTTCTTCTCATCCAATCCTAGTTGTAATGGCCTTCGCCTGCGCCATGCCTCGCAGCATTGTTTATTTTTATGATCGTGTTTCCTAATTTTTCTTGTGTAATTTAAAAAACAAACTAAACCTTACCCCAGAAGACGGGCGGGTCCTTTTTCTTTTCCGTTTTGGTTTCGTCCATCTAAAGTAAATGACAAATGACTTTAAAAAAAGTACAAGCTATCAAATAACATTAAACATAATTTTCAAAACAAATCCACGAGGTCCTTTCAAGTGATCAACTTACCCCTTTTGAAACATCGCCGTTGGGATGGTTTTCTGCATCGCTAAACTTTGACACGTGACAGTGAGCATTAATGGCACTATGTGAATGGTCGTGAGTCTGAGAGAAAAATTGCGTTTATTTAGAGGTGGCGGAAGAACTTGGTCTAACTTAAAAAAAACAACATACAAACGAATTTAAATACGAATTCGGCCGAATAAGAGCCTGACAAGTCTTTGTGTGGTTTGCTCATATTTCGCCCAGTAAATCGAGTTCAATTCGTTTAGTAAAGTACAGTTTGAGCAATGTTTCTCAAGTAAAACACAATAATACAAAGACTGAAGCAAGTTTAGAACTACCAACTTTTCAAGGCTTATGGGTAGCCGCTTGGACATCAGTAATACTCAAAACACAGGATAATATTCAGAAATTACCCGATTCTCAATGTCATTCACAAATACTTTTGAAAAGTCAACCTACATGGCGTTTTCCGAGAACGAGTTTGATAAGGTTCTCAAAGATGAAGAGGCCCCAGATTCCTGCGATGACAACCAGAAGCTTCCATACATAAGTTCTGTCTTCGTTTTCATGGTCGTGGGCATCACCTGCCTCATGTCCATGCAAGCCTACAATCTGTGTAAAGAGAAAACTGATATTACATCCCACATAGGAAGATATACAAGGCGCCAGGCAGCAATATTAGTACGTCCGACATCTTCATTCACCGACAGTGTATTTAATTATTACAAAATCTGCAAGCTGCCAAAGTGTCAGTTTTTAGGGTTTTTTTGTCAAAAAGTACGCCTGGTTGTGGCTTCAAATTATGATACCGTTATTTAAAATCAAAAGCGACAATACTTTAGCACGCTTGTGTCCAAAACACATTCACTCACCTCGGGGATAATATGAAGAATTGCGTCACCGGACAAAGTTCCTACTCCGAGTGCGATGAAGAACTGCATGACGAGTTTGAACCATGCTGTACGCAGTACGGGGAAAAACATGATGCCGACAAAGGCGAGAAGACTAATCACCACCACAGCAACCGTCCCATATCCGTATCCTGTAATTAATTTAAGATGGGAATTGAATGTGATAGCCACTATCAGTTGGATCGTTACTGTTACTATTTATATACTTGATGGCTAAAAGCGGAAGTTTGCAAATGAGCCTTTGCCGGCTAATGACAGCAGGCGGTTGAAGTATATTGATTGAGTTATTGGCAAGCTGTTTTGTTGCTTGACAACGTCTTAAGGGTTTGGTCACATTACGCTGATGCGATGCTGGTTTAACACCAAGGTGTTGGCTCAACAAAGGGTAGCAACCGTTCCTCTTTCTTTTGGGGGGGGGAGGGGGTTGATGGGAATTTGTTTTACACAAACAATCATGCGCTACGATTCCAATGATGTGAAGCAATTTGTTATTCCGGATTCGAATCGTTTTTTATTATTTTTAAGACTTTGTATACATACACACATGTACATATATTATGGGTATGCTAAACCTAACAATAGTTTGAATTAAATTAATTTTAAAGCATTTCCATAATGTTGAAACAACTAACTGCCCACACATCACTTTCTATGTGTGCACTGTATCGTTCAGGCCGTTCAACATAAAAATATCTTTTACCACTATATATGTTTTAGATCACATTCAATGTGATGGTCTTGAACTTGACAACCCAGTACATAAGCCAGACACTCACTGTGACTGTCTGTGTAGTTCGAATCAGCAACTGTGGTGGCGTTCGCAGCAGGAGCGTTACATGATCCAGATATGATTTGCTGGAGGAAAGCAGGACACATGCTCAACAGAGTGGAACGGGTGAGGTTTCCGCTCAAACCGAAAATCGACTTCAATTGGGAAGCACTGTAGCACTGCGACAAAAATATCATTCGATTGGTTTTCTAAAAACGACTGCGTAAAGTACCTGATGGATTTCAGTTACCACATTTTCAAAAAAATTGACAAATTACAGTTTGACGTCAAAGAACTATGATGTCACTGAAGGTGTTTCGTGAAACGTAACCAAAATGAACACACACGAAATTATATTATACAAAGTTTTAAGTATTTTGGTGCAACAGAACCATCTAATTACCCCCTGAAAAATACCACAATATCCCTTTTGGGGAAATTACTTCCAGGTTAAGAAACATTTCTATGGCATGAAAGTTAGTGATGCGTGCATACCAATTCCGAAAACGGCGGTATTTTGACCGTTGTTAATGTCACACCTATCCCTTATGAACTTTCAAATACCTGGGTATCTTCCTCATGCTCATCTTCGTGATCGTGATCGTGATCGTCATCTGTCTGACGCTTCATGATCACATGATCTTCCAATGACCTTCTTTTCCTTGCGTGACCGTGATCATCGTGACTGTCCCCTTCAGGAGCAGCGTCCCCAACGCTCCCGATTCCAAGATCG
>QXVZ01021899.1:0-21027 GCA_008931825.1 Phallusia fumigata | reverse complement strand
CCTTCTGCATAACATGTGAGGCAAGCCAAGCTAAGTGAAACACCCATTGATTTTGTAACAACAGCAGTGCACGAAGAATCTGATGCCATGTCTTATGCTAAGAAATATGCCCTCACTCTAAAAACACAACACTACTCTGTACAACCAATTTGTTGCACATGATCATTACCAAAACAAAGAAACACATGTTTTATTGTGATGTTAACAAACCCGTTTGTCACTCGCCCATTACATTATTGTGCAATAAGCAACTAGTCAATTCGTAGTGCGGTTTCAAAGTAATTTAGTACTTTTAAATTTAGTTTAGAAAAAATTTGAATTTTTTGTCTAATGCTCAGCTTAGTTCATGTGACTGCTCGGCCAAGCGCCAAGCATCAAAAATTCCGATACTCGAATATGGGTACTTGGGTTCTGGCTCGGTTCCGCCCATCCCTAGTGATTATGTACAAAAGAAAAGTATTTCGGTTATAAAGGTCTTTTTGTGTCTTGCCAGATGGTTAGCAATTTGGAACAGAAACTTTCTGCCCTCAACGCTGAACATGAGGCCACAGAAAAAGATCTGACTGACAAGAAGAACAAGATTGAGCCAGTTGAAAAAAAACTCCAAGTAAACAACACCAAAGCAAAGATGGCAAAAAATAAAACATTTGCATTGGGGTTTTAACCTGGCCCTTGGGATAAAACTAGGCATTGGCTTTTCGAAAGTTGTGATTGGTTAAAGGTTTTCTGATGCAGCCTTTAAACTTGTCTACAGGAAGAACAAATGGACTTAAAATCGAAGATTAAAGAAATGGAATTTGAAGAATCGCAGATGAACCAAAAACTTAAGGACATGACTGTGTCACAAAACGCTATGCAGAAAAGGATTAACACTGCAGAAACGAACATTAAGAAATTAAAGTAAGTTTCAAACTTGATATGAGGTTATTTTTGAAAGAGTTTTGACTTTGAGCAATTTTATTGGTTTATTTGACCCCACATGACGGTGAAACTTTACCATTGATCAGCTGTTACATATACTTTTACCAACTCGTCAAAACAATGCTATTTACTACTTATGATAAAATATCAATGATATTATGCAGAATTGAGCTTAGTCTTGTGACCAGGGTCTTTTTTTCTGTTTCTCATGCAACCGCATGGAAAAAATAATTGCCCACAGCTGTACTAGAGTGTTAAACAGGAAGCTTTTAGTAACGTGTTAATGTTTCGATACACCATTGTGCACAGAGAGGATCTTGATGAATTCCAAATTCAACTTGAAACTGGTGAGAACACAAACCAAAATCTACAGAGGAAGCTGGATGAGGCAACAGGTTTGAGTTTTAAACACAGTTGACTAGGGATGGGCCAAAACTGCAAGTGTGGGGTTTGGTCGAGCACCGAGCATCTCACGTTAACGCTCGGTGCATTGCGACGTCACAAGCATTCCTATTTACACTGTAGTTTTTTACGTTTTTCAAGGTCCCTTATCTAGTCACCAGGGCCGTATTTAAGCTCTAGAGGTCCTTTCTGCAAACATGGGAGGCAAGTCAACGCTAAGTGAAACACCCAGTTTTTAAGTAACAACCGCAGCGCACGAAGACTCTGATGTCATATCCGACGCTAAGAAATATGCCCACACTCTAAAAACACAAGACTACTCCGTACAACCTATTTGTTGCACATGTTCAATCTTTTGTGTAACGTTCGGCTTAGTTTATGCAACTGCTCGGCCGANATTTGATAAATATTTTTTTTCAGTCAAAAGAAGGAATATGTGCACAAATAAACATCAGATCAAATGCCATTAACTGATAACATGTTAGTCTGTAGAAAACAGGTGCTGTTGGTATTCCATAACATTGTAATGCTTAAACTGAAAATTCTTTTGAGCTAAATTGAAATGCCAGTGGGATAACAAACTTTTCAATTCCAATGTTATCTAGACAATTTGTACCGTTCAGGTGCTTGTGTTGCCTGCACAATGAAATCATCATCCAAGATGTTTTCAGGATCACTGTAATTAAAATCTTCTTCCAAACCAGCAACAATATCTGGGTCCCAGCTGGGTTGGGGTCCTATGAAGAATTTAATTAACTAACAATCCTCATTTTGAGACAACTTTATTATTTTTAAATATATATACTTAAACAATATACAGTACATATAGGGTTTGTAATATAGAGGAAACAGTGACACTATTAGCTCAAAACTTTTTTTAACACATAAATTTGAAAACGAAGTTGGTGCAGTTTTTGGTACACCGAAACACAATGAATTAACCAAAATTAGGGAACAGTAGCACTTGGTTTAAAATGTTTTGCTTTGCAATCAGTGAGAATAAAAAATAAAAGATCAGTGTAGACAATGTTTTGCAAAAAACCTGTCAACAAAGGTGGGGCCAACAGAATAATGTTAAAAGCAAATGTTGCTAAGCTTAACCTTTGGGGGGAATAGCTCGATGTAACATTCCAACTTCTTCCTCTGTTTTTGAACCAAACACAACAGATGGAAGCCGCAAAACAGTCTCATCGTCTTTAGTTATGTCAGTCAGCTCTTCAAAGCCTTCCTCAGACACAGGCTGTAGATTTACTGAAATGCACATTTATTTAGATTGTGGTAAGACATGTTTTTTTATTTTTGTGGGTTTAAGACCCAGTAAGCCCACGGAATTAACGCACCACCACAATGTTTAATTAGGCAAACAGCATTTGTGTTGCCTTGCTGAAAGGCAAGTATGATTACAAAATACCTTTACAAAGTATATTTTTTTCCAGTGACATGAAATTAGTCTTGAACATACCACAATGCTCTTAACACAGCAATCAAAACTAAAAAAAAACATAATTATACACTACCTCGCTGATCTTTTGGCACAAGAATTGCCTTTTCCTCTTTTGAAGGTTCCCGTAAATGTTGCAAGTAATCATAATCATCATCAAAGTCAATGCCATAAACATGTTGGTTGCTCCACCTTTCCTCTCTTTCCTTTAGGGTCTGGCAACAGTTTCTTTATTAAAAACTCACAATCTTTGTTGCAGAAAGATACTTTAATAGTTTGGACATTTTTACATCATTTCTGGAAGTTACAGTGAGACTTGGCTATTATGACAGGTATTTGTGCTCAACAACAACTAGCATGTGGTTGTCAGGGATGTTTATAGTAGAATATCGAATCCAAGCAGATTCGAATCCAAATTTGCCATTTATATCGGGTAATTGGAACCGATATTATTTCATAAAAATGTAAACAAGCATGCACAATTTGCCAGTTTTGTGTATATGTGAGTAATATTCACACACACAACAGCGGCGATACAACACCGTTAGTTTCCTTTTTGGCAAATACTAGGCCACGCATGTTCAACGTGACAGCGAACAATAACAACACAGGGGCGCAACAAAATAACAGGACGATCACAATAGTTTCTGCAGCATCAGCAAAAATTCAAATGCGTCGTTGATCATGCAGCTTGTTTTAGTTGTAAATTTGTGGTGGCTTCAGGGCAGAAAACAGTAGTTGCCTGACTGCCTTTTTGCTTACAAACGCTTTTTTAAACTTCACACGTAACTGTAACAACTGCAATAAACAGTCCTTTATTGTTGTTTTGTTACATGCAATTTTGTGGGTCATTTTGCCAAAATTAACATAAGACTTAGATTCGAAACAACTATTCTAGAATAGTCAGCTATTCTACTTTGAACATCCCTAATGGTTGGTCTTAAACTGAGTGCAAACCTCATTTGAAATAGAATCCGAGGTCTTTCCATCTAATTGGACAAGAACTCTTTGTGGTGCATCTTCATCAGCTGCAAGTGGATCTTTTTGACTCCTGTTTTTGAGTATTTGATGTTGGTTTAACAATTGGGTTAATAACAGGAATCAACAAACACTTTTATTCAAGTTCTTATTGTATTATACATGTTGCTATAAGAATAAAACAGAATACAGCATAATTGTAGTAAATAGTCACTAACCGATGAACCAGCTGAAATGTGACAGATTTCTTCTTGTCAATGAAAGGTTTTTTGTTGCGGTGCGGCTACAAATATCAGAAATCGCGAGTCAGTACAAGGTTGATAAATTAACAAATAGAAATGTTTTCAACAAACGTACAGTTTAGAAAACAACCAATAAATAAACACTTACCATTTTTGTTTAAACAACAGCACGACGTATTCTGACAGTAAACCGATGTTTTAGCAATCACACATCAGTGGAATAATAACTATTACACACAACAAAGTGTCAATAAAAAATAAACATGTGTCGACATAGAAATCAAACTAATAAAATTATGTTTTTGATGAAAAATTTGGGTTTTAAATTCGCATTGGCAGTTTGCGCAACAAAATATTCTGTACAATTTTGAATTAAATTTTATTCGTTTTATACCTGCCCAGTTTTGAAGTATCGGTGTTCCTAATGTTCATTAAACATAGATAACTGTGTTTTGTTTAGTTTGGTTGAGTTTGTTCACGCTCTTCGAGCAGCGGGGTGGCGAAATACGCTGGGGTCACCTTGTCAGCCACCACTAACTTCTAGGCAGGTTGAGAAGCATTAAACAAAACAAAACAAAAGCATGCGAACGTAGACAACGTAACACGAAAGCAAATAAAGGAAAAACAAAAAACATTCAAATAAATAAAACAAGGAAAACGTTGTGCAGGTGACGGGCGAAAAACAGAAAATGAGCAGGCAACTTACAAAAAAAACAGGTCGTGGAGACGCATGGGAGCAACATAAGAAGAGGAAAAAAGTCGTGAAGAATGAAATCGAATTAAACAAAGCAGAAAAATGCTCGAATAAATAAAACAAGGAAAACGGATGTGCAGGAATAATGTTAGTAAAGTAGGTAATTAAAAAATTACAACAAACGAGTGGTGGGTGCGCATGGCAACAACTTATGAAAAAAGGACATGATAATGAAAACAAACCATAAATAATGGAGACGTCCAAAGATTCTGCCGCATTGGATTGTTTCGCAACATCCAGTGTTGCAGGCAGAGGTGTACACGAACCGGAGTCCCGGAGTTTTCGGAGCCGGAGTTTGTTAATTTTTGCCGGAGTCTTTCCGGAGCCGGAGTTTATGTTTTATGGTAACAACCGGAGCCGGAGCCGGAGCCGGAGTGCGATTTTTTTTCATAAATTTGTTGTTAAATCCGAAAAATAAATTCATCTTAATTTTTGCAAAATTTTACTTTTTTCTCATCCGATATATGCGTTTAAACTTTAACCTCGTTCTGGCATTCAACAATCAGTGTTTTTTCGAGTTATTGTGCTGAGTTGTTGGTTTTTATTTTCCATCGCGTTTTTTGTACCATGCAATGAGTGTCGATCGTCAACGAATTTTGGAATTGATGAGTAAAGGTCAGGTTGTAGGAAAACAAAATGAAGGCAAACAAAGTGAGGTTTGGACGCATTTTTCGTTGCTTTTAAACGTCGAAAACATGACATATCTGGGATACGTTCTTTGCAACAAATGTAAAAAACCACTTAAACATGATCGCGATACAAGCGGAACTACCCATCTGAAAGAACATTTTTTGAACTGTGGTTTAAGNCGAAGACTCTGATGTCATATCCGACGCTAAGAAATATGCCCACACTCTAAAAACACAAGACTACTCCGTACAACCTATTTGTTGCACATGTTCAATCTTTTGTGTAACGTTCGGCTTAGTTTATGCAACTGCTCGGCCGAGCGCCGAACATCAAAAATTGCGATGCTCGGTACCGAGTACTCGGGTTCTGGCTCGGTTCGGCCCATCCCTACAGTTGACGCACAATGTGAAAATCTAAACAGCTACAAACTTTTGGTCTGCAAACTTTTATTACCAAGGCACAAATTCTTCATTTAACCTTATCTGCGACTGTGCCAGGGTCCAGCTCCTATATTCCCAGAGGCTGGCATAAGCAAGGTGTGCAACGCCCACTAAAACATACATTGCGGCCCACAGTTTGTCGACCACTGGCTTTGGACAATATTAAAAGTTGGGGTCAAGCTAGTAGCTACTATTTTTTGATGCTTGGTGCTCTGCTGAGCATTTGTCTTTGAACCCCCTGATTAGTTCCACAGGCATTTTCTCCAGTCTTGATTCCTCATACCTCCAAACTCACTTTCAGATGTAATCCCCTGTCACGTAAAGGTGTAAACTGCAGCAAGCTCAACATAATTCACCAATTGTACCAATCACTTTTTAGCAGTGTGCAGCTATTTCTGGCTCAGTGATTGGTTTAGTGCAACTGTGTCGGTGTGATTTCCTTCACCGAACAAAATAAACCCAACTCAGGTCATGCTAAACATCTCAAAATAGCGTCCAAATGTCTAAAACATTTAGGTCATAAAAAATTCCTTTCCCTCTTTGGTTCTCTTACCTCTCTAAATGGTCAAAAGCAAAAACATTTTAGTTTTGTGGCGTAAAATACATGGCAAGTAATCGTCTTTTATGCCATGCATGTATGGTAACATAATACCACATGCAAACTTGGCTGAATCCTTTCATAGGAAATATGTTCTTGAATAAACAAAACTCATCCTTATTTTTAGTCATCCCTTAATCTTGCAGAAATTTAACTCTAAAAAGCAAATTACATTTTTAGAGCTGCTTCCCCTTTAGGTAAATTTTTTAACCATATGGTTTTTAACATACAATTTCATTATAACCAACTATTTATTACAGCCCGACTCGATGCACGTAACAAGATACATCAGCGGTTGATGACAGAAAGGATGAAGGTAAAGGATCAATTGGAACAAAATGTGCAGCGTGAAGTGGAGTCAAATGCTAAAGTAGCACAACAATACAGGTAAAGGGAACTTGTGGGATGTGCATTTCGGGCCTAAAGGTTTCCTCCATATATTGCAGAGAGCTTCAGAGTGAACATATCGATTTGAAGAATCGCTTTATGACTATGTATGACAACAAAGTTAAAATGGAAGCAAGCATTAAGGATCACAAACAGGTTTATACAGTAATTTTTGTTGTCAGAATGAAGCAATTTCCTGTCATGACAATGCCTTTTAACTGGTTGTTTTACCTCTGAAGTTCACTTAAATAGACAAAGACACTTAAATATCTACCTATTTTTGGTTGGCATGTGGGAAAGCTTGGGCTAAAATGTTGCCAAAATTATGACGTTTTTATGCATCTTGTTACTCATAAGGCACTGGTAAACTTAGTGAAACATGTATCAATTGCCAAACTGCAAATTATTAAAGTGTTATATTTTGTCAGCTGCTGAAACTTCAAGAAAAGCTAAACACTGCTTTGCGACAATACTACTATGACAGAGGAGAGTTTAATAAAGCTGGTCTTACCAAGTTTTATGCACAATCTAAAGTAAGTTAGTTTAATTTACCTGCCAGTCATGCAGATACTGTATAAACATTTGCTTTGTAAGTTTACAATATCTACTAGTTAAGGAAAGGCTAATCAAAACACTTGTAGCAGACTGTTTTCACCATGTTTGTACAGCTGAAATTGTTTGAACAGAAAGAAAATAAACTACAGCTGGTTGGTCATGCTATTTGAAATTTTGGCGTAAACTTTTGTTTCTAATTCTTGTTAAGAGGTATTTCACACATTTTGATGTTATCTCATATCAGTTATCGTAAACACTCTCTAAACTGTAAAACCAGCTCACCTGTCATATATCAGCACTTTTGTTATCCTAAAAAAACATGCGACAACACTATTAACCTGTGTTAGGTAAAGTCTGCATGGCAAAAAGGACAACTACACAAATTCAACAATCAAATTCAGTTCTGATCCAAATGTCAGTTTATTCCCCTTAATTTGCAACATTTGCAGAACAATACCAACATGATGACAAATGTTCAGAAGGGTCTCGATATTGCAATAGACAACATATCACTTTTCCTAAAGTCGCAAATTGATGGGTCAGCGACCAACCGGGTTCACCAGGCGGCGATGGAGTGGCTAGAGACCCCATCATGATCAGGAAATTTTTACACCAGTTAAATTTTGTTGAATGTTTAATATTTCTTTGCTTTGTCTTGTTTTTTCTGCTTGGAACGCTTTCTTTGTTGCCTTCTTTTCTTGTCGTCTGTCCTGCTCACATGAAAAAATTTAAGTTATTTAATATATATGTGTGCTATGTGGGGAATTTGTGCCTGTATTTCACTACAAGAGGGAGTGGTTAGTCTAATATTCTGTGGTAAGCTTGGGTGTTCGATAAAACAACTGCATCTTTAAAATTGCAGAGAAAACATTAATTTGGGATGTCCAAAAAATTGATGCAAATTACAGCATGCCCATATGCAGTTATACTGGGCCACTATGAAAGTCTGTTGTAGCCCTACTCCAGTTTTAATGAAGCTTTTGAAGCAAGAAAACAGATGAGCATAAACACTGGTAAGTTTTAAACAGTTACAAACCTTCCTCGCTTCCTTAACAGCCTTTTTTCTTGCAGCTTTTTCCTCTTTTGTCTCATCTTTTCTTCTCGTGTTGTTTGTTATAACAGGAGATGGTGCTGCCTCAAATTCGGCATCTAATGCCCTGAGCTTCATTAAAAAGTAAGTCTTCTTTGTACATATGTATGAAAAATGTATAACAGGAAAACAACCCAAAAAATTGACTATATTCACATGTTCCATATTAAATTTGAACTAGGGTGGTCCATTATCTGTCCAAGTGAGGCCCCCCTGTTGTAGTAATTTGCATGGCAGCTTTATTGCAAACGTTTCTATAAATTTCTGGGCTATAATTTATCATATGCCTTTGTACTCAAATTTCAAAAATCCAACAACCAATCTACACAGTCCTTGTAATGGAATAGATACAGTTAATAGCATTTGGCTGCTATTACCCCAACTTTTTTTGCCAGTCACATTGCTAGTTGCAACATAATAGAGACAATAAATCCTGGCCCCCTACAAATATAATTTAACAGCAATCTCAAATAAAATGGTCACACTAAATGAATAGTACTAAATGATTAAGATCACCTATTACTTATTTACCAACCTGCTTTTTGTTGAGTCGTTGTTTGGGTTCAACCGGCATTCCTGTTTTGTCAGAAATTTTGATTTTCTGCACAAATTCAAAAAAAATATTAATTTTTTAAAAAAGTTCCACAATAGAAAACAGCAAGGTTACAAACCTTGGTTGGTTCAGTGATGAGCCTAGGATGGTTGTACAAGGTGGAATAGGTACCTGGAAATTAAAATTTATTGTACTGATTTTAGACATTTGTGTATTTGGTAACTGATATTTAGCATTTGTTGGCATTTAAAGAAGTTTTTTTAACTGACAAATCTGTTCTATGTAAAAAAGATAAGAAAAAAAGACAATTTTAACCAAGAGTTTTGTTAAAGAAACACTAATTACTTAGAATGGATTCACAATCCCATTTCTCTCTTGGTTCTTGCTTTACTATTGTTTCCATTGCCTCATCATCAGATGCGACAGGATCATAACGCAAGCATTTCTCTTTGTCAACTTCACTGTCTGAGTCCCTGTAAAAGCACATATCATCTCATAGTCAACGATCTCAATGTCCGCATGAAAGCATTTTAGTGCTTAAAGTGTCCACAGCAATGGCCACAGTAGAAAAGCTGTAACATTGATGAAGTTGCGACTCACAAAATCCCTAGAACATTTGCTAATTGGTCGGTACCAGTACTTACCGCTCTTCCTTAATGCCAAGCAGAAGCTTAATTTCAGCTTTTTGAGAAACATCATCAACAGGAATAACTCCATCGATGTCGACTTGGCAGAGATCGCCGATACAATCATCGTCATATGTCTCATAAAACTGTATGAAACAGTCATGGTCACATGATATACCACAACATATGGTCAGGATAAGAAGCAAATTGGATAAAATCACAAAATACACTCAGTCCTTTGTTGTGTAATATTAATGCTGCCCCAATTACATTTTTTGACATTATTTTCTTTAGAAATATTTTGGAAATATAGTATTTCAGCTGTAACACAGTTTGCTCAGTTCATAACATGTCATATCTATTTTTAAACTGAAACTACAGAATACCCTTAAATGAGTAAGGAAAAAGCCAAAAAATATCACACCTTTTCAAATCTATCATCCAAGTGACTCAAATTCTCATTTCTATGCATCACTGATGATGTCATGGAGTAACTGGTGAAGCGTGTTTGGGTTTCTTCTTCCGAGAAGTAGCTTTCATCATCATCAGTGGAAATGTCTTCGAAGTCACTTGATAACTCTTCATCACTCTCAGCGTCACTTGAACTAAAAACAAATTTTAAAAATAATTTTACATCCGTCTTTATTGTGTATTTAAAATTAACAATAGCAGTCAGGGTACTCTGTATTTAATAGTTAACAAATCTAATTTGATAAATATTTTTTTTCAGTCAAAAGAAGGAATATGTACACAAATAAACATCAGATCAAATGCCATTAACTGATAACATGTTAGTCTGTAGAAAACAGGTGCTGTTGGTATTCCATGACATTGTAATGCTTAAACTGAAAATTCTATTGAGCTAAATTGAAATGCCAGTGGGATAACAAACTTTTCAATTCCAATGTTATCTAGATAATTTGTACCGTTCAGGTGCTTGTGTTGCCTGTACAATGAAATCATCATCCAAGATGTTTTCAGGATCACTGTAATTAAAATCTTCTTCCAAACCAGCAACAATATCTGGGTCCCAGCTGGGTTGGGGTCCTATGANATTTCTGGGCTATAATTTATCATATGCCTTTGTACTCAAATTTCAAAAATCCAACAACCAATCTACACAGTCCTTGTAATGGAATAGATACAGTTAATAGCATTTGGCTGCTATTACCCCAACTTTTTTTGCCAGTCACATTGCTAGTTGCAACATAATAGAGACAATAAATCCTGGCCCCCTACAAATATAATTTAACAGCAATCTCAAATAAAATGGTCACACTAAATGAATAGTACTAAATGATTAAGATCACCTATTACTTATTTACCAACCTGCTTTTTGTTGAGTCGTTGTTTGGGTTCAACCGGCATTCCTGTTTTGTCAGAAATTTTGATTTTCTGCACAAATTCAAAAAAAATATTAATTTTTTAAAAAAGTTCCACAATAGAAAACAGCAAGGTTACAAACCTTGGTTGGTTCAGTGATGAGCCTAGGATGGTTGTACAAGGTGGAATAGGTACCTGGAAATTAAAATTTATTGTACTGATTTTAGACATTTGTGTATTTGGTAACTGATATTTAGCATTTGTTGGCATTTAAAGAAGTTTTTTTAACTGACAAATCTGTTCTATGTAAAAAAGATAAGAAAAAAAGACAATTTTAACCAAGAGTTTTGTTAAAGAAACACTAATTACTTAGAATGGATTCACAATCCCATTTCTCTCTTGGTTCTTGCTTTACTATTGTTTCCATTGCCTCATCATCAGATGCGACAGGATCATAACGCAAGCATTTCTCTTTGTCAACTTCACTGTCTGAGTCCCTGTAAAAGCACATATCATCTCATAGTCAACGATCTCAATGTCCGCATGAAAGCATTTTAGTGCTTAAAGTGTCCACAGCAATGGCCACAGTAGAAAAGCTGTAACATTGATGAAGTTGCGACTCACAAAATCCCTAGAACATTTGCTAATTGGTCGGTACCAGTACTTACCGCTCTTCCTTAATGCCAAGCAGAAGCTTAATTTCAGCTTTTTGAGAAACATCATCAACAGGAATAACTCCATCGATGTCGACTTGGCAGAGATCGCCGATACAATCATCGTCATATGTCTCATAAAACTGTATGAAACAGTCATGGTCACATGATATACCACAACATATGGTCAGGATAAGAAGCAAATTGGATAAAATCACAAAATACACTCAGTCCTTTGTTGTGTAATATTAATGCTGCCCCAATTACATTTTTTGACATTATTTTCTTTAGAAATATTTTGGAAATATAGTATTTCAGCTGTAACACAGTTTGCTCAGTTCATAACATGTCATATCTATTTTTAAACTGAAACTACAGAATACCCTTAAATGAGTAAGGAAAAAGCCAAAAAATATCACACCTTTTCAAATCTATCATCCAAGTGACTCAAATTCTCATTTCTACGCATCACTGATGATGTCATGGAGTAACTGGTGAAGCGTGTTTGGGTTTCTTCTTCCGAGAAGTAGCTTTCATCATCATCAGTGGAAATGTCTTCGAAGTCACTTGATAACTCTTCATCACTCTCAGCGTCACTTGAACTAAAAACAAATTTTAAAAATAATTTTACATCCGTCTTTATTGTGTATTTAAAATTAACAATAGCAGTCAGGGTACTCTGTATTTAATAGTTAACAAATCTAATTTGATAAATATTTTTTTTCAGTCAAAAGAAGGAATATGTACACAAATAAACATCAGATCAAATGCCATTAACTGATAACATGTTAGTCTGTAGAAAACAGGTGCTGTTGGTATTCCATGACATTGTAATGCTTAAACTGAAAATTCTATTGAGCTAAATTGAAATGCCAGTGGGATAACAAACTTTTCAATTCCAATGTTATCTAGATAATTTGTACCGTTCAGGTGCTTGTGTTGCCTGTACAATGAAATCATCATCCAAGATGTTTTCAGGATCACTGTAATTAAAATCTTCTTCCAAACCAGCAACAATATCTGGGTCCCAGCTGGGTTGGGGTCCTATGATGAATTTAATTAACTAACAATCTTCATTTTGCGACAACTTCATTATTTTTAAATATATATTCTTAAACAATATACGGTACATGTAGGGTTTGTAATATAGAGAAAACCGTGACACTATCAGCTGGTAAACAGGAGTCTGTAAATTTTATCAAAACTTTTTTTAACACATAAATTTGAAAATGAAGTTGGTGCAGTTTTTGGTACACCAAAACACAATGCATTAACCAATAATTAGGGAACTGTAGCACTAGGTTTAAAATGTTTTGCTTTGCAATCAGTGAGAATGTAAAAGAAAAAACATCAGTCAAGACAATGTTTTGCAAAACACTCGTCAACAAAGCTGGGGTTAACAGAAAAATGTTAAAAGCAAATGTTGCTAAGCTTAATAACCTTTGGGGGGAATAGCTCGATGTAACATTCCAACTTCTTCCTCTGTTTTTGAACCAAACACAACAGAAGGAAGCCGCAAAACAGTCTCATCATCTTTAGTTATATCAGTCAGTTCTTCAAAGCCATCCTCAGACACAGGCTGTAGATTTACTGAAAAGCACATTAATTTAGATTGTGGTAAGATATGTGTTTAATTTTTGTGGGTTGAAGGCCCAGTAAGCCCAAGGATTTAACACACCACCACAGTGTTGGATTAGGCAAACAGCATTTCTGATGATTACAAAATACCTTTACAAAGTATATTTTGTTTTCCAGTGACACAAAATTAGTCTTGAACATACCACAATGGTCTTCACACAGCAATCAAAACTAAAAAGAACATATACACTACCTCGCTGATCTTTTGGCACAAGAATTGCCTTTTCCTCTTTTGAAGGTTCCCGTAAATGTTGCAAGTAATCATAATCATCATCAAAGTCAATTCCATAAACATGTTGGTTGCTCCACCTTTCCTCTCTTGCCTTTGGGGTCTGGCAACAGTTTCTTTATTAAAAACTCACAAATCTTCATTAAAGAATGATACTTTAATAGTTTGGACATTTTTACATCATTTCTGGATGTTTCAGTGAGACTACAAAGCTTGGCTATTATCCAGTCTGCAGAGTATGGCAGCTGCACGTGCAGGGTGTTTTTCAATTTTTTTTTGCATGCCAATTTTTTTTTGACTGCACGGGGATTTTTCCCCTGCACGCGAAGGTCAAAAAAGCTTTTATATAGAGCTTTTTATATTCATGGCGAGTCGGGTGTTTTCACACTGATTCAGGATATTTTTCGACATATAAACGGATACCATTGTAAAGGGGTCTAGATTGGCAGGGATTTTGCTTGTGTTGTTGTTACTTTGCGAATNGACATATAAACGGATACCATTGTAAAGGGGTCTAGATTGGCAGGGATTTTGCTTGTGTTGTTGTTACTTTGCGAATACATTTGCACCAAAGACATTTTATTGCCCTGGCTAGTCGACTTTGTCACTTGTTGCACGCGGGCTTGTTGGTCTTGCACACGGACTTAAGAGTCGCGCACGCGCGCACACGGGATATTTCGGTCCTGCACGCCCAAGAAGTGCCATATTCTACAGACTGGGCTATTATGACAAATATTTGTGCTTAGCAACAACTAGCATGTAGTTGATCTTAAACTCAAGTGCAAACCTCATTTGAAATAGAATCTGAGGCCTTTCCATCCAATTGGACAAGAACTCTTTGTGGTGCATCTTCATCAGCTGCAAGTGGATCTTTTTGACTCCTGTATTTGAGAATTTGATGTTGGTTTAAAAATTGGGTTAATAACAGGAATCAACAAACACTTTTATTGGAGTTCTTTTGCATTATACATGTTGCTGTAAGAATAAAACAGAATACAGCATAATTGTAGTAAATAGTCACTAACCGATGAACCAGCTGAAATGTGACAGATTTCTTCTTGTCAATGAAAGGTTTTTTGTTGCGGTGTGGCTACAAATATCAGAAACCGCCAGTCAGTACAAGGTTGATAAATTACCAAATATAAATGTTTTTAACAAACGTGCAGTTTAGAAAACAACCAACAGATAAACACTTACCATTTTTGTTTAAACACACAACAGCACGGCGTATTCTGACAGTAAACCGATGTTTTAGCAATCACACATCAATGGAATAATAACTATTAGACACAACAAAGTCTCAATGAAAATAAACATGTGTCGACATAGAAATCAAACTAATAAAATTATGTTTTTGATGAAAAATTTGGGTTTTAAATTCGCATTGGCAGTTTGCACAACAAAATATTCTGAACCATTTCGAATTAAATTTTATTTGTTTCATACCTGCCCAGTTTTGAAGTATCGGTGTTCATAATGTTCATTAAACATAGATAACTGTGTTTAGTTTAGTTTGGTTTAGTTTGTTCACGCTCTTCGAGCAGCGGGGTGGCGAAATACGCTGGGGTCACCTTGTCAGCCACCACTAACTTCTAGGCAGGTTGAGAAGCATTAAACAAAACAAAACAAAACAAAAGCATGCGAACATAGAAAACGTAACACAAAAGCAAATAAATGAAAAACAAAAAACATTTAAATAAATAAAACAAGGAAAACGGTTGTGCAGGTGACGGGTGAAAAACAGAAAATGAGCCGGCAACTTAAAAAAACAGGTCGTGGAGACGCATGGGAGCAACATAAGAAGAAGAGGAAAAAAGTCGTGAAGAATGAAATCGAATTAAACAAAGCAGAAAAATGCTCGAATAAATAAAACAAGGAAAACGGATGTGCAGGAATAATGTTAGTAAAGTAGGTAATTAAAAAATTACAACAAACGAGTGGTGGGTGCGCATGGCAACAACTTATGAAAAAAGAACATGATAATGAAAACAAACCATAAATAATGGAGACGTCCAAAGATTCTGCCGCATTGGATTGTTTCGCAACAGTGTTGCCAGGGTGGCGGTTTTCCCGCCCAATTGGGCTAGTTTTCGACATCGAGTTGCGGGTTTATTTTACGGGTTGCGGGTTGCGGTTTTTTGGGCGGGTTTTCCAAAGACACTTTCAACCATTTATCGTTAATTTTTGTAAACTGTTGGTTTAACGTTTTGTTATGTCAAACGATTGTCATTAAATTTGTAGGATTTTTATCGTTTTAATAAAAATACTTCAACAGTATTTCTATGTTTTTCTTCTCGCATCCAAAGCAAATTATCCAACCATTAAAAAAGACGTCACTGGGATAGATTAACAGTAACAACCAGGGTAAAATTGGGCTGGTTTTGGATTTTCTTTGTTTGGGCGGGTTTCGACGGTGCATTGGGAGGTTTGTGAGAATTTGACCTGGCAACACTGGCCACATCATGTGCTTGGACAAGGTCATATTTGTCAACAAATGATGGTGGAATTTATTTTATGATGTTGCTCTTTGCGTAGGAGACGAATTTGGGGTAGTTAAGTGCTCTAGCGGAATTTGGAATTTGGCTCCGAAGGCTGATTGGAAAATATTGTAGGCTTTGTGCACGTGGATTGTTGAGCTGAAATACGAGTTAAACACCAAAGGCAGGAGGTATTTTTCGAATTTGTACACAAATTTGTGGATTTCCAATTAAAGTAGAGCATTAATTTAAAATATGCGAAGGTCTTTGGGTGCAAATGTGTTCTAATGGGAGTATTACTTATAACTCTGTTTGTTTTATTTTGCAGTACTTGAATGTGGGCCAAATTTGTGGAGTAAGCATGCCCCCAGTTTAACACGCAGTACTGAAGGTGATGAACCATGGATGAACCAAGGCATAGTAAAGGGTTAAAAGTGTTGGTATGTTGACAAATTTCTTTATTTTCGCAAGTAATCCAATTGATCTAGCTATTTTTGATGATATGTATGATAAGTGATTTTTCCAGGTGGGCTTTTCATCTATGTAAAGTCCAAGGTATTTGGTGACATTAGTTCTTAAAATGGGATTATTATTTATTGTGACAGAAAAATATGATGGTTCAGGTGGGCGATTATTATGAAAATTCATTTTCTTGTAATAAATGGATAGCCTATTACATCGCATCCAAATATCTGCTCCTGTAATTCCATGTTGTATTTTTTATGTCCAAACTTGTGTAGGTTGGTTAACCTGAGTTCCTAGGGCAAACAGCATAAAAAACAAGCCAGCAAACAATAAACTTGAAACCCAAATATCTCACGAACCAATCACTGCGAGACAACCATCAGTGAATAATCTGCATAGGAGGGGGACTGGATTGTGGTATGTCGTTGACATATATTTGGAACAGAAGTGGTGACAAAATGCTACCCTGAGGTAGGCCATGTGATGGTGTACATGCTTTTGATATGTTATTGTTAACTTTTGTGTGTTGTCTGTTGGCCATGAAACTCTTTAGTAAATCTAATGGCCCCCCTTGTATGCCATAATGTTGTTTGCATTTTAATATGTTGTGGTCTATTGTGTCAAATGCTTTAGAAAGGTCCATGAAAATAGTGCAATGATATTGTTGGTGGTCTAAGCTATGCAAGATATTTTTCGTAGAGATCAGCTGTCAATAGGTCTGTGGAGTGTTGTTTGCGGAAACCAAATTGATGTTCTGAGATGGTGTTATTTTTTTCCAGAAATTTTGTCAAATGGGCTAATAATATTTTTTCAAAGATTTTACAGCAAATTAGAGGTATGGAAATTGGCCTGAAGTCCGAACTTCTGATTGAGGTTTTAATTTTTAGTATGGATGTAATGTGACTGATTTTTAGACATTGAGGAAAATGGGATAATGTTATGCATTCATTTCCTCTGCTGTTTTTTGAGCTGAATAGGGATTTGATGTGGACCATGTGACTTTTTGTCATCTAAAAGTTGAATTTGTCTCCTAACGTAATTATCTATTACCATTGACAGAAAAAATGAATTTGGGTATGATTGTTTTAAAAAGTTTGTGAGCCAATGTTTGACCTGCTGCTACAAAGTGTTCATTCATGTGTTGTTCTGTTTTAAAACTGTCTGTGCTCTTTATGCCATTGTCTGTAATCTGGTCAATCATGGTTTTGTTTGTCCTGCTGTTAATTATTTCTTTTATGGTTTTCCAAGTTTGTGCAGAGGTTGTACTATTGTTTAATTGTTTGTGATGTACCTGTTTTGCATCCTTTTGATGCAGTTTTTAATTTTTGAGATCTTTTTTCTTTATAGCATTCTCTAAACAATTTGTTTTTGGTTTTTACTGATTGTTTTTTGTTAAAGTTTCTTTTCTTTTCTAGATAAACGATGCAGTGGTGCATGTTTTTGTAGAGCTTCAGCAAAGATGTTGATAAATGATGTGAATTTGCTTTCTGAATTTGAGCATGTGTGTTTGCACTCACAGTTTGCTGAATTTCTGAAAATAGCCGGAGGTCAAGATCTGTAAAAAAGTTTTCAGCATTAAAGTGTTTGAATGAACACAGGTACAATGGGACTTGATTTTATGTGGAGCCCAGTTGTGGATTTAACTGACAAATAATCGGTAAGTGATCTGATATATCAAACTTAATAATAGCAGTGCATACTGGGTGTGTAGTGTTTGGTATAAAAGTAAGTTTTCTATGCTTAAACACTGCCACTTAAAAATATAGCCTATGTTTGTTCTTTCTCAGTTTCCTGCCATGAGCCTAAAGTGCTGTAATGACTTAATCAAGTCTTGGATTTTGAAGAACTTCACGTGAATTCGGCAACTCAAGGTAAAAAAAACAACAAACTTGACTTTGAAGTGATCTTTATTGACGTTGGATCATGCAATTCTTTACGGGTAAGCACCTTGTTTCACAAACTGTTGTAAGTCATTCTGCAACTGTTGCTGTGTACAGTATGGTGCGGTACGTAGTATGGAGTTGTGTGTACCATGTAGCACTAATTTTTGTTTAATCACAGTTTTGTGACATTTAATTACATACAACAGCGACTTTAGCAGGAGAATGGCTACATAGACAGTGCAACAAATAGTGCACGGCTCGTGGATAAAACTACGCGGGATGTTACTAATCTAAGTGTTACAACTTCCATGTTCAGAAATATGGTACATACAGCACAGGTGGAGTCAAAACACTGCTTTTCACAGCACGCCAGTGATCGGCACTGCGGGAGCGGCATTGCTTTTTTAACTCGCGGCCCCGCATGCAGTTTACTGTGCGCATTTGCACAACAGCCAAACACCACACCGATGGAACTTAATTTGAAGCACACAGCTTCATACAAAGATTTTTATATTTTCTCATCAACTGGAGAATAACTTAAAACCCTAAAATTATATCTTGCATAAGTAAAAAAAAAGTAAAAGGACATATTTATTGAATATTATCGATGATACAATGTGGCAATGGCAGCTCCACAGTGCCTACCTGCGTGAGCTGTTACTGGACTTACAATAGAAAATGTGTATCGAAAACAGCAACGAAGTATGAGCTCAGCAACTCATTGTCAATCGCTGATTCAACAAACTGAGGTGGCAAGATCAACATGGGAAATTTGGTGGAGGTGCTTTTACGAAGGAGCTTGGTAATAATAAGTATTGTTTGTGATGTTTGCGTTTTCGCCGCCAATAGCGCAGCCAGCCGCGTTTCCATGTAATCCAACATCTAGAGAAATCATAAAACCGATATATAAAATGAAGTCTCAAAACTTGCGTGTGTAAACATAATGGCGTCCAGGCAAATGTTGCAACCTGGCAAGCCTCTTAAGATGTTCTCGAGGTTCTGTATTGGTCCGCATTGTTTGGAAAAAGAGTATGGGTTTTGATTAAAAATCAGGTTTGACATAAAGTTTATCTTTCAAACTGATCGGTTTGGCTTACTAAACAGTATTTATTTATGTACAGAACAAATGGCAAATTTTATCAATTGTGAAAAATAATGAAGGGGACAGACGCTACTATCACTGTTTGAATTTCTGCATGTTTAAAAACACTTTTATAAAATCACTCTAAAAGTTTTTCAAGGCAAAAAGAGGCTGTCACATTATTTTGGTCAACGAAACTGTATGAAAACATAACTTACTTTGACCAAATCCATTGGAGCCCATTGATTGCACAGACCCTTGCTGTAAAAACAAAAGATCAGTGATAAAAACATTACAAGCCACAGAATTGGACAACGAATTCGTTTCCATACTTGTGTCANTCCATTGGAGCCCATTGATTGCACAGACCCTTGCTGTAAAAACAAAAGATCAGTGATAAAAACATTACAAGCCACAGAATTGGACAACGAATTCGTTTCCATACTTGTGTCAAACAAAAAGATGTCACTCACGAAAAAACGTGCCTACATTGTTAGGTGTTTCACTCCGTCATACAAAAAAAAGGGATTTTGTTTGAAATTCAAATACCTCTGATAAGTTCTAAGACTAGATACACGTAGTAGTCATTACCGGCTCATTACAAGCAAAAAGCAAATATTTCATGCACATTTACCCTCATGAGAGTTGTGTGAGGAAACGGGTTGGTGAAAAAGCAGCCACTGTCATGTTGGCCGTAGATCGGTTTTCCTTTGGACGACTTTATCCCTATTTGAAAGGCATAGTCACTGCCTAGCGGCCTCAAGCGGTGAAGTACGATTTGTATTTCCGTATACGACTTGGCAAAAAAGTTTCTCAGTCGCTGACAAGGTTTGTTGCATTCGATTTCCTGGGGACATTTTTCCAAAGAAAAGTCCACATCTTTTGTTTTTGAACTGCAGACGAAATAGAATAGGCCTACTTGTGCTTCTAAATATTTGCATTCTGTTTTTAAGCCCTACCTGACAAGTATTGTATCCCTTGAAACCTCTTCTGTGTAAGTTGGGTTATCTTGATTGTTGGATATTCCAACGTTGTCAATTACTGTTACTTTTAGCAATTTTCGGTCAGCACCAAACTGGTTGTCGTGTATGATTTTGCAAATCAATAGTTTTTCCTTCTTGTGTCGGAAGGGAAATTTCAGAAACTCCATTCGAAACCTAAATTAAAGCACCAGAAAGCAGCTTCATAAATAAGTTTGTTTTGACCAAAATATAGTTAGCGGTAACTTAATTCGGTCCCTTTGGAGACCACTTGCTAACAAAAGATATTCAATACGTGCGTCGCCTCTGTGTTACAATCGCTGGGATAAGATGGAAAGATTCCGGTTTTAATCTTAGCAACTTTTTGTCAGGTGGATTGTCGGCAATTACTTGCCCTTTTTAAGCAAGACGGGCAAGCAAAAACATCGAAAAAAATGGGACAAGAAGGGAAAACAGACATTTTTATCTCTTAAGCATTAGTCATGTGGTTGGAAACTTGCTGAATCGACACATTCGTACCACAAGCACAAATGCGGGCGAAGAAAGGTAAACAAAAGCACTAACGTCAATTTAATCACCAAGCCGAAGTGCAGCTACAGTCTCTAAAAAAGGAACCCATCACAAACTGTTGTTACGCTATTTTTAGTTTGATTCGTACCAGGTAAAGTGGGTTGTCGTAAA
>QXVZ01021879.1:2124-13942 GCA_008931825.1 Phallusia fumigata | reverse complement strand
TAGAGTTCTGTTATGGCTACAACGTTTTGCGTTTCCAGAAAATGCTTTTCCGCCGTCAGCAAAAGTTATGAATAGCTTAGTAGTTGCGGTGTTTGAAAAAATGCTGCCTTTGAAAAACAATCTTCTTCTGTAATACAACAGATCAAAGATAAAGTTGTAAATTTTGGAAGTTTTTTGTTTCTTATTTTTGACGTTGACAAAACGACCTTTGCACTTTTGTCAAAACTTCATTCAACATTTATGGTTCTAAAGCTGACCTACGATATTAACTACGTTATGCTTAATTCTCTTGGCTGCGGAAAACCCAGTGGTCCAAGGCGGATTTAGCTTTGAACTTGTGCCCTCTCCAAAACACGCAAGTAACCGTTGACGTAGGTCGACATCGACGGTTTACAACCAGTTTTTTGGACCAAACGGCAACACTATTTCACAGTTCTTGATTTACTGTCTGAATTAAAGCATAAAAATGAGATATTATCGTGTACACATAAACCATTGGCCATTGGCATTTTTAGCTCTTCGCTAAAATTCTAAAATCCTACCAATGAGCGCTTGTCGAGTTGTGCAGATCTCTCAATCTTTATGACAGACACACTTGGGTACTAAACAGTTTTAGATTGATCCCCCCCTGGTTAAATGCAGCTTTATCACAAAGTTTAATGACCATGTGAAACTCGTTTTTAAACCGCCATAGTTTTTTTATTTCTTGTTTTATAATGTTTAATTACCAAAATTTTTGTTTCAGAATTTTTTTCCCATTTCGAACAAATTTAAATCACAGTACGCCAGGCCCGCAAAATCGAATCAAAGGCGGCCAAGCATGAGTGCTTGCGAAGTTGTTCGCGTCCCTTACCTGAAGGAACCCACATTGTTTTCACTTTTTTTTTTAAATTTTACACATGATAGGTGGGTATCTAAAGTTGTGCACAACTTTTTACCCCAACAGGCCCCAAAAAACAGAATTTTTTTTCAAAAAAACATTATTTACTACAGTTCGTCACCTAGAATTTTCCTATTTTGACAGTTGAAACAATGCGAATTCTTTAAAAGTGTTTTGTGACTTAAGGTTTGATTTACCTGTTTTTCACCTATTTAACCCAAAATGTTCAGTTTTTGGTTTACTTGCCCTTTACGTACTTATCCAAATGTATTTTATTTAGACCACAGATATGTAAAATATTTCTCATTGGTTGTTTAAAAAGTCAGCCAGATCGGTCAAGTATTTACTTTTACAGACGCTACGCGAGGAAGTGATTGACAAGTTTACAACACAGGCGACGCAATGCTCAACGGTTGGCAACAGGCTGCTTTACCTATAAACGGGTGTTTTTTCGGGGCGACCTGAGGGGCGTTTCACTGACTAAAATTAGGATGGAATCTCACAGTGGTAAGCTCAATGCGTTTGCTATTTTGCGATGTAGAAGACAGTGCGGCACAGAAGTTTATTTAATTGTTTTTTATTTTAGTTCTGTCGTATGGTCAGTGTAGATCGTTACTATATAGTTGCATGTATCGTAAACACCCCAACATATAGAAAGTGATATGAGGCAGTCCAGTAGTTGTTAGTACACCACTGCATAAAGTGATTGCGCAGTGGTAATCGATATGCATTTGCTAAAGCGCACTGTAAAAGACGATACTTTACAACAGGGGTGCACAACCTTTTTGCTATTGCCGGCCGCATTACAAACATTCTTTTACTCGCGGCCGCCACATAGGCGCCGATTTACGAAAAATGTCGGTGGCAGATGTACGTCATTACACACTCTGTTGTAACGTCACAACGTGCAAAACGACGTGTCGCAGTATTCCAACACACACGACAGAACTTTCAGTAAGAGCATGTTGGTTGGTTATTTCCTTCGCTTTCATCAAAACACAATACTGTTCCATCAGGCGCAAAACTATTATGCTGTCGTAGTCAAGTTTCAACGGCTGAATACACGCGTGAGAAACCAACTAAAGCCCTGACAGTGGCGCGCGTAATATTAAAAAAAAACTTGAAGCAGTCTCCTAAAACGGCTCGTCATTAAAATGTAATCCAAGGTCACGAATGCAGCGTGGTACGTCACATACGTAAAGACAAATGCAGTCATAATAGGGTTTAGTTCCATTTTTTAAATCCCTGACAATATTGCTGTGTTGTAGTTAATGTGTTGATTAAGGACAATTTGGTGCAGCGTTTCGAAACTTTGCAAAGACCCAAAATATTACATTTACTTTGTAATCATCGTATATTACTACATAATATCATTGTGATGCAACAATGATCTTGCATTTATTGGCAAACAATGGCCAGTTTGATGTCATAAACGTCGTAACATATGCAAAAACCCAAAACTATTTGAGTGTAGGTTGTTTTACCAACTTGTCAATTAAACTTGTTTTAAAGCAAACTAATTTCTAAAATAAAATATCAATTTTTTTTGACTACCTTCCTCTTGGTAATGCACGGACGCCATTATATATGCATTAATGTACATATGCCCAGGTCGCATTTAATACTGCTTGAGGCCGCAGGTTGTGCACCCCTGCTTTACAATGACCCTGCTCGTATTTGCAATTATTCTCTGCGCAGTAGCATGTAAGCTTTTGGTTGGTCAAAAAGCGCAATGTGTTGTAGAATTTGCTGCGCATCACTCAAACCGCGGTAAAAAAAGATGGAATAGAGTTTGTTGTGCGGTTTGCTGCGGCTCGGACAAAAGTCATAGCATGTCAAAATATTGGTAAGTGTGGCTGTGAGGTTTAAATCATGCTTTTGATTTTGAGATTGTAATTGACATGATAAATGATTTGGTTGGATTAAGTTTTTGAGTAGTATTCTTTATATTTTGGTAAAAAATTTTTACACAAATTCTGAAACTGATCACGTCCGATTAGCACCACTAGCAATTGACAATTTCATGTGTCTGGGACCCATACGTTTATGGGATTAGGGACCCAAAGCAGTTGCGGGTATTGCATATTTATCCAATGTAATAAAATCAAGGGTAAATAAAAAAATAAAGGATAAACGTTTAAGGGGTCATAGTGTATGTGCAACGAAAATATGAAGAACGCCACTTTTCTAGTTATGCATTGCAGTTTGCAAAATGTGAAGCAACAATTTTAATTCAAATTTCCTGGTGAATGTAGCAACTTGTTGTCCCCAGTGATTTTCATTCCAAAGAAATGAATGAAGCTTTGGAGAGGTTTAGGAACTCAACACTTCATTTCTTTGGAGAAAACTCAATTGGCAACCGCAATGCTAGGCATAAAATAAAATGCCAACCCATTGCCATTGAGCGTCGTTCACTAGGAATTGTCATACTTTAGCACCACTTGGAAATAGTCGACCTTGATTTCAGCTCATTTGAAGAACAAAAAGGTTTAAACAGCTCACCACTTATAGTGTTCTTCCAAATGCCACCAGCCATTGACATACACTACAGGACGGACAAAAAATTTGATGTTTTTGTATATCTTCTAGTTTTTTTCCCATAGTAGACGGAAAAACATATTGTTATCACTTAGATTTTTCGAACTTGTGAAATTTACATTTGCACCTTGTTTGTTTACGTGTAAAGATTGTGATTTAACAAATTTGGGATGTTAAACAGTTTGTTGATTCTCAGATATGTTATATAAAATGTGGTACGTTGCCATTCACCACAGTCATCGATTTGATAGTTTCTTAAATGTTTAATAGAAATTTATGTTTAATAGAAAGAAAGTTAATGAAATATTGATGGCAATTGTGCAATTTGTCTTGTTACGATAAATTTGTGCTTTGTACCAAAGTGGTGCTAACTTAAATTCCCTATCGACGATTTATTGACGCAGAGACACTCAAATAGGCAAGCACATTGACTTAGTTTTCTGCCAATAAAAATGATTTGCCGCCGCGTTGTCGCAACAGCGTCTGGTGTGTATCCCGCTTTATTGATGATTCCATGATATACTGCTCTACAAAATGCAAACACATGACTTTTGTTCTGTGTATATGTGTACAATAATACTTAATATGTATAAGTGCATTTAAAAAAATTACCTCACAACCTGCAACTGAGTTAGCGTCGACGGGTGCTTTGCCATGTTCTTTGAGAGATCAACGCAATGACGTCATCAGAACATTGTGACCTCACATCTCTGTTAAAAATATTTCGGGGTAACCTTGGGATTTTGCCAGCTGGGGCAACGCCCTGGAGTCTAGTACTTGTCTGCGTGTTTTTGCCTTCAAAACTAATAGGTCAATTTGGGTACTACAGGTACACCCGATATCACAGGTACATTTGGTAATACTGGTTGTTAGGTATTCCAGGTACGCCCGATGTCACAGGTACATATGGTATTACTGGTTGTTGGGTACTACAAGTTCGCTTGGTACATTTGAACCACAAACTTGCTCGGTACATTATATTTGATAGGTACAAAATAATGCTTGGTTTTGCTGGTGCACTTAGTGCGCCATGTTTATGTAATGTAGTATGGATCGTATCGTACAGCAGACTGGTTTTAGCCTGTAGACAAAATGAACAATTTTCGCCATTAAACGTATCCTGGTTATAGGGGTTTAGTTTGAAAAACTTAAACTACTGAAGATAATGCATAAGATGGCCGGAACTCAGAGACACCAATTGCATCTGTAGTACTTGAATGCATTCGTTTTTTGCCTTATGCGTGCGGTATTTCAGCGAGTCAAATTAAGTGTAGGACGGTACTGTCCTCTTGTGTTTGACCTTTAAAAAACAAAGAAGGATACATAAAGTTTTAGTTAATGAGTTTTGTTTTAACGGCCCAAACTGATACCGTTGTTTTGCATGACATGGCCGTTAGTCTAAAAACTTTCTAGTCAGAACAGTTATATCCAGAGAGGATAATGTCAGTTTTAGTTTTACCCTGGGATTCTGTTAATACAGACAGCTATGAAATTATTTTTGCATAGCCTATCTACTAGCAAACCATTTGACTGTAGCAACTAACAATATGATTTACTTTTTGCTTTGTCCAGATGCCTTTGTAATAAAGTTCTGTTACTTTTGTGTTAAGCCAAAGCAAATTCAGTCACACTGATAAAATCCTTGTGTAAACGAATACCTTCTTTCCGTTTCTTGTGGAACCATCAACAAATAGCTAAAAAAACAGGAAATTTGTGCTGCAGAGTTTTAGAAATACCTAGTTTGCAAGACTTTCTGGCATGTGGTTGAAAAAGCGGATGCAAAGAACAGCTGACCCACAGCCTTCTAAAGAAAGAATATCAAGAAATTTTTTGGAGACAAACTTCCTTACATTGTACTGTAAACATTTTGTGCTTATGGTCTTGAATTTCCAGCAAAGAGCCTTTGTGCCCAAAATGGTGAAACAAACTTGACCTGTTACCTAGTTGCAACACAGTCTTTGAGACAGGAAAATCAGGTCCATCTTATTGAGTTTGATGATCAAAATAACCAATTGGAGAAGCTTCTTTATCCACATCCATGTGTGGAGGTAAGATCATGACCTATTGTAGTGTTTCTTTAAGTGGCACTTTGTACAAAAGTACAGTTGTACAGTTGGTTAGCAGAGCTTAGAGAACAAAGTATTTGTAATACTTCACCAAGATGACTTGCTTATTTGCTGTCTAGGAACAACTTAAAATATAATTACCTTAATCCAATAGTGTTTTAAAGCCTGGCTGTTCACTAAGGGGACCTGATGCCCATTTTTAATGTGATACAAGAAATATTTTTCTGGAATTATTTCAACTGAAAGNACTTTGTACGAAAGTACAGTTGTACAGTTGGTTAGCAGAGCTTAGAGAACAAAGTATTTTTAATACTTCACCAAGATGACTTGCTTATTTGCTGTCTAGGAACAACTTAAAATATAATTACCTTAATCCAATAGTGTTTCAAAGCCTGGCTGTTCACTAAGGGGACCTGATGCCCATTTTTAATGTAATAAAAGGAATATTTTTCTGGAATTATTTCAACTGAAAGGGTTTTGTAATAGTCCATGCGTTTTTCTATTATAAAATTGATTGTACATCACAGAAGTGTCACAATTAACGTACTAAAGGTGGGCTAAAAATGAATGAACAGTTTTGGAACAGTTCTAAGTGCTTGTTTAATAATCTGGTTTATTTGAAATTCCTTTGCCATAGTATTGGTGTTAATTTCTTCTAGCCCTGGTACAAGTGCTTTTCGTTGGATAGTGTGTATGGAATGACAATGTGGTAAAAACAACCCCTTCTAGTTCTTACTCAGCCAAAAGGTTTTCATCAATGCACAGCCGTCATTTCATATAGTTTAATATACTTGTAAGTGGCGGTATAAAATTGTATCTGTGGTCGTACAGCTGCAGGTTGTGTTCCCATGGGTGAGACTGCCATACATTGCATGTTGTATGGTTTCATGTCGCTGGTACAACTAAAATAGAATAACTACATGGTTTAGGCAATCTGTAATGTTGGAATTAGGCATAGAAATTATATATACATTCATTCATTCATTTATTTACGTTTGTTCTTAACAACGAGGAATCAGAGAGAACCACAAGTGGTTATTTGAGGGCTGACCGCGATATGCGAGGTTTCAAGACAACAAAAAACAAAAGATGTGCAGAAATAAAAAGGCATTACATTGCATTTAAAGGAAAGTTAATTACGAAATGTTATGACGATAAAGTACGCTTCACGCTTAATTGAGCAGATCACAGATGGATGAAAACATGCAAAAAAGTGTAAATTTTAATCAAAGCAATCAGCGCATACTACACTACACAGTTCATAAACAGTGCAGTAATGCTGTCCAACCACCTTACTTATTGTAGCTTTGTTTTGTTTTTAATTTCAGTTCTTTGGTTTCATTGGGTTGGAGCAATGCCGCTTAAGTTTTTTGGTAAGGGAAAAACAACTAACCAAGAACTGCCAAACTTGTCTCTTGCTAACCACTTGTTCATCTTGCTGGCAATTTTGCATTAATGCACAAATATGTAAGAGTAATAATGATGAAATAAAAATGTATTACAATTTGGTTACAGGTGCCAATTGTGTCAGAATCGGACAATGAAATGGATAAAGTGAGTTCAGTAGAAAGAAAAAAGAGGAATGAAAAACCAGATGCTTAAAATCAGGTTAGGTTACTTACTTGTTTCCAAGTAACTGTATGACTTAACTGTTTTGCATTTGTCACTCATCAGAAAATTAGATTAAAAAAACAAATTACAATCTCCTTCATAATCCAAACCTACCCAGTAAATAAAATTCATGGTGCAAATCAATGTGGTCGACATTTAGTTTGGCGCAAGCTATTTAAGAAAATCAATGGTAATCATGGTTTCAGCATCGGTGTTAACCTTTACTCTGTCTCTGTGGAGATTAACCTTCTTTCACCGGTCTTTGGACAGGTATTGTAGTTTCATACACTAAGGGGCAAAGATAAAAAAATGGTCAGCTGACCAGTCAAATTCTTGTGAGATATGTCAAATGTCAGTTAAACACTAAGTACACTAATAAAATAAAATACAATTTTAGTTAAAAGTTGGAAAGTATATCTTGTTATCAACCGTCACAGTAGTAGAAATGTTTAATGTAGAATAGCTGGCTATTCTCGAATAGTTATTTAGAATCCAGAATATCAAATCCAAGTCTTATATTGATTTTGGCACAATAACACACAGCATTTCAAGTAACAAAATAACAATAAGAACTGTTTATTCAACTTTAAATACCCCATGCCAGTCGCCCAGTCACTATGACAGTGTTTCTCAAACTTTTTTAGCCCAAGGACCGATTTATCTTAGAACTTTTTTCTGATGACCGCTAAACAGAATTCCATTCTAACATGTTTTCAAAACAGGCGATTTTATAAACCAGTGCCTAGTTTAAGTCATCTTTTGGGGGACCACTATGAGGGGATGGCGAACCACTAGTGGTCCGTCTACCACACTTGAGAATCACTGGCCTATGGCCTTAAGGCAACTACTACTTTTTGCCCCTACCCTACCACAAAGCCTTTGACCAGTTAAATAGAGAGCAGTCAATTGAGCAGCTTGCCAGCACTGCTTAAAACTTTTTAGACTGTTTTAATGCCTAACGTTGAAAGGTTCTATATGTATAATGGTACGATGGGTAGATAAATGTTGATAAAGTCTATTCAAGTGAACATGAACTACTTGTCATTGGGGTGCAGGTGTCACAAGTTTGGTGACCTGAAGTGGTCAAGTTTTTTAATAATGTCTGAATTTGAATTTTAATAGACTCTAGGTTTGGTCATTGTGGTTTGATGCTTGAATTGTTTGATCGTTAGCTCAAGCAGTTACCCCTCTTCCCCCTTAGATGTTTGAATTGTCCCATTGCAATTTTGACAGTTTGTAATACATACCATTGTTGTTGTGTCATGCAACATTCATTGTTTTTAAACATTATGTCATCTGTCAAAGTCAAGCTCGACATTGACTACCCCTAAAAAACCAAAAACCTTCAGACACACTGATGTTTCTAAAAATACCCAGTGGACAATTCAGTTATTGGCACAGAGTACAGTTGCATTACAGAGCCGTTGCACACAATACCATCGCAGGCCATCATCAGGAACATTCTTAAATATGTCAAGCAGCTATTGCTTTGTATTTCTGAGTGGATAACAGCATGTTTCTTTGTTGTATATGTCTGCTTTTTCACCTTGACTCTCTTGTAAACTCATGTAAGTTGTGCTTCTCTTTTGTATAAACGTTTGTGCAAAACTAACTGCAGGCAAGAGAGAGCCTTGGCAGTGTGATTGAAGTTATAACCTTGAACCATACAAATTGTAGCCCAGAACTCTTGTTTCANATTGTAGTTTCATACACTATGGGGTAAAGGTAAAAAAAATGGTCAACTGACCAGTCAAATTCTTGTGAGATATGTCAAATGTCAGTTAAATACTAAGTACACTAATAAAATAAAATACAATTTTAGTTAAAAGTTGGAAAGTATATCTTGTTATCAACCGTCACAGTAGTAGGAATGTTCAATGTAGAATAGTTGGCTATTCTAGAATAGTTATTTAGAATCCAGAATATCAAATCCAAGTCTTATATTGATTTTGGCACAATAACACAGCATTTCAAGTAACAAAATAACAATAAGAACTGTTTATTCAACTTTAAATACCCCATGTCAGTCGCCCAGTCACTATGACAGTGTTTCTCAAACTTTTTTAGCCTAAGGACCACTTTATCTTTTTTCTGACGACCGCTAAACAGAATTCCATTCTAACATGTTTTCAAAACAGGCGATTTTATAAACCTGTGCCTAGTTTAAGTCACCTTTTCGCGGACCACTATGAGGGGATGGCGAACCATTAGTGGTCTGTCTACCACACTTGAGAATCACTGGCCTAGGGCCTTAAGGCAACTACTCCTTTTTGCCCCTACCCTACCACAAAGCCTTTGACCAGTTAAATAGAGAGCAGTCAATTGACCGGCTTGCCAGCACTGCTTAAAACTTTTTAGACTGTTTTAATGCCTAACGTTGAAAGGTTCTATATGTATAATGGTACGATGGGTGGATAAATGTTGATAAAGTCTATGCAAGTGAACATAAACTACTTGTCATTGGGGTGCAGTCTCAAGTTTGGTGACCTGAAGTGGTCAAGTTTTTAAATAATGTCTAAATTGGATGCAATTTTAATAGACTCTAGGTTTGGTCATTGTGGTTTGATGCTTAAATTGTTTGATCGTTAGCTCAAGCAGTTACCCCTCTTCCCCCTTAGATGTTTGAATTGTCCCATTGCAATTTTGACAGTTTGTAATACATACCATTGTCGTTGTGTCATGCAACATTCATTGTTTTTAAACATTATGTCATCTGTCAAAGTCAAGCTCGACATTGACTACCCCTAAAATACCAAAAACCAAGACACACTGATGTTTCTAAAAATACCCAGTGGACAATTCAGTTTTTGGCACAGAGTACAGTTGCATTACAGAGCCGTTACACACAATACCATCGCAGGCCACCATCAGGAACATGCTTAAATATGTCAAGCAGCTATTGCTTTGCATTTCAGAGTGGATAACAGCATGTTTCTTTGTTGTATATGTCTGCTTTTTCACCTTGACTCTCTTGTAAACTCATGTAAGTTGTGCTTCTCTTTTGTACAAGCGTTTGTGCAAAACTAACTGCAGGCAAGAGAGAGCTTTGGCAGTGTGATTGAAGTTATAACCTTGAGCAATACAAATTGTAGCCCAGAACTCTTGTTTCAGAGGTAATTTTTTGTTATGTGTTGTTTTAGATAAACTTTGTGCAGGTGTTAGTTCTGAATGTGGGTATTGTTTCAGAATTGTATATAAATAAGTTGGAGGCCTTGCCTGTAAATTATTATTTAGTCATTAAAATCTGTAAGTGAATAAACAACTTATGCATAATCAACATAAAAAAGTCAGATCAATTGTGGTACATTGATTGCTGTGTAAAACCTCATGGTCCCAGACATGGGCGTCGATTTTTTATCCATTTTTTTTGTGTGGAGTGGCGAAATGAACAAATCTGAGCAGTCCGAGACGTAATCAAATTACACAACGTACTCCTGTTGGTTTATAGCATCATTAAAATATCTGTTATCCCTAATGTTATCCATGCATATAGCACAAGAGACACGCAAAACGGGACTTCTTCCTGCGTTGTTTAACGAACGAAGAGAAATTGGCGTCGCTCGCCTCGCAACTGTTTGGTGTAAACAAGTCTTATGTTTCGAAAAACAAGAATCTAATAACGAATCCAGGAAATTTCTGGGGTGGCAGCATAGAATTTTTATAATGATTGCCACCCCAGAAGTTTCCAGTGGGGTGGCCGCCACCCCTGCCACCCCGGGAATCGACGCCTATGGTCCCAGATGTCAACATGCTGCTCACTTGAATAGATCAAATTATTAAACATTGTCTGATTTGAATGGAATTTTTACTATTGGTAGATTAGATCATTATGGTGTATCAATGGCTTGGCTTGGCTCTGTATCTCAAGTACTTAACTCGCTAGCCACCTGAAGTTTGTTGATTGTTACATATAATTTTGTTTTCTTCCGTACAATCACAAACTCTTTAATTTAATCTAACTGGTATGTAAAATTCATTAAAAATATATGCTAGTGTTCTGTCTGTGCGCTTCATCATGGTAACTTACAACTTTTGCCATATGTCTAAAATTCGCATAATCCTACTCATATGGTTTAAAGTGTGGTTGACTCCAAAAAAGAGTTTTTGCGCCTAGAAGCATTTTGGTTTAAATACTGACCTTTTTGTCCAACACTGGAAAGTGATTGAAAGGTTTATGACCCAGCAGTGCAGCAACCAGCGCTCGGAATAAGATAGTAACTTTAGCAGAAGCAATTCCACAAGCCTTTCTGCTTCTATAGCAACCAGAAAATGCTACTGTAAAGCATTATGGTAAACTCCTGTGTTTGTTAATTGGGCATAGTGCATGTGGAATGACAACACTGTCATTTCAATTTGTGCTTGAATTAGTGGTTGTTTGTTCATGTAGTGTCGTTATTTTAGAGATCGTTAGTTTGGTCATTGTTGCACATTTTATGTTTTGTTTGGCCCAATAACCTCAAGCAGTTATATCTTTGGTTTACCGAAAGGGGTCCAACTATAATAGATTGCCTGAATTGCCTAATTTTAAAAGTCATGGGTGACTATGTTTTTTTTGTCCATGTAACTTCGTCATTTTTGAAGTAGTTGTTTATTGGGGTTAAACCTACACAAATAACAGATTGATTTATTTGGTGTGTCATCACTTTTGTTTTCCACCATAACCTCAGTGGCTGCAATGGGTCAAATAATATACTGGACGGCACCACAAAGGCATGCTTTTTCA
>QXVZ01021878.1:0-20607 GCA_008931825.1 Phallusia fumigata | reverse complement strand
GTATTGCATCAAAAAAATTTTAAGAAACAAAAAAGCAGTCTTCAAGATATAGTTTCGATGATGTGAACACGTTTCAAACTCAAGTCCCTAGAAAGTCGTGTCAACCAGAGTAGGATTATCTTCAAGTGTTCGCTAACCTGTGATGATTTGAACAAATCCAGTCATTTCTGATGCCTCAGTGGAGTCGATTTTGTCGATATCAGCATTGCCGATGTCTGAAAGTACGAAAGCACAACAAAGCTCCTCCGGGCATGGAATCTTGTCGCTTATGTAAACTGCTTCACCAGATGCCTACAAATTAATGTCAAATGAACACAATGTACTTAGTGCCTTGAAAAAAGCTATAAAACTATAGATCTGTTGGGTACATGTTTCTTAAAATCTTTTGGGCACTATTTTTATAAATACATCACCCACATGTTGGTAATGACAAGGGTAGTTGGTAGGTAACTAGCTTAAAATGTTAGCTAAAAACAACTCTGTTTTATATTGAGTATGGCAGCACTTGCAAATTTAATGTTGGAAAGTTATGGGAAATAGAAATAAGTTATATTAGATTTTACAAATTCTAACAATTACTTTATAAAACACCAGAAAGTGACAACTGATGGCATAATTTTCACATACCTGGTATTTAGAGGCAAGTTTCGGGATGGCTTTAGAAACAGGAAAAATTTCTGGATCACTGTCAAAAGTCTGAGTGCCTGATGATACAGGGCGTGTCAAAGTTGAAATGGCACTCTCGATCCCAGGTCCAAGCTGGCTTATGTCACAGAGCGACAAGTAGAACTGAAAAAAATTATTTCTTGGGGTATAAGGTGTGATGTAGCCTGATTTGGTTGACAAGACCAAGCTGACACTAAAAAAGCCAAAAATTCCAACAAATATTCTTTTTTATTTTCTCTCCTACATTAAAATAATTTTCTATTTGCCTATTTAGTAAACTTCTTTGGAGATAAATAAGTTTTGTACATTTTTATTGTTAGCTAAAAAATTAAAATTTCAATCATTTATATAGAACCCCATTTCCCAAAAAAATAATTTGTTGTTGAAATACCTTGTAAAAAAGACCCATAGCCAAATCATGTTTGTATTTGACAGTTGCATCAACAGCATCGAATTGTACAGGTTGAATTTCTGATGACAGAATGGATAAAGCCTCTGCAGATAAAGAAAATAGCTTCAGTTTCGAATTTAATTGAATTCTGAAGACTCTTTGCACAACAAGATGGCAACAAATATTTTTGATGATGAAAAACTTTAGTACTAACATTCAAATTTGTTTTGTAATGATAAACTAAAGACAAAAATAAAACTTATTAATCAATCAATTAAAAAGTCTAAAGTGATTTGCATTAGTAATCAAGAATACTTATATGGCCAAAGCTTTAAAGTCATCTAAAGATTTGGAAACAAATTTGTAGGCATGTTAAAAAAGTAAAATGGTTCATTATTTGTTTATTTATTTCAAACAACTTCATAAAGTTAAAAATGATTTCTTTTCTTGATATTTGTTTACCAACCATAATGTTATTCTCCAACCTTATTTACCAATTTATCATGAGAGAGGTTAGTGTTACTAAATTTATGTTCGAGAATAGCCTTTGGTAAGTTTTGTCCCTATATTTGTTTGAAGTTGTTCTTTCGACCATGAGGTTTCTGTTTCCTGTAACATTGTTGCAACGTCACATCAAACTGATCACGTTCTTGTGTTCATAAGCGAAGCACGATGCAACACAATGCCAAGTTGATAATGTTCAAAGTCTATGCAGGAAGTTGCAACATATCACAAAAACAAATGCAAACATGTAGCAATTTAACGTCCATCGATTATAAAAGTCCAGTGTTTTAGCTATGTACAAGTTGAAAGAGTAAATCTTAAACAAAACTGTAATAATTCTGTTTGGCCAAGCATGCTTAGTGTAATATGAAGCCTTTAAGATTTTCCCCCCATTTGTATTATGAAGCCTTTAAGAACTAAAATGTAGCCATTATTGATCAAGGGTGCATGAGTATGTTGTATGTATCATAAAAGATGCTCATTATTGAAAGAAAGTGTTGAATGATTCTTGGACGCAACTTAGATATGTTTAAACCTCTTTCAACAAGCATATTCCATCATGCTGTGTTGTAATGTAATTGCTTCTTAATTTCAAGTTTACCTTTAAATATGCCATTCGAGTTAATTGTTTTTCCATTCAGAAATTCCTCAGTTCTTTTAGCATGTACAAAATCTTTAGAAATTCCACCAAAAACTAAAATAGGTGAATCTGTAAATTTGCCTTCGCAGGTCTTAGCTTTAAAAGCAGCATTCACATAAGCATGGGCATTCTGCAACATAAAAACATACAAACTTTATTGAAAGCATTTAAAACAGCCAACTCAGCTAGCTTTAATAGTTTCCAATAGGGATCCATAGACATTTTCGGTGTACGCATTCAAAATCAGTGATACAAACACGCATCTCGTTTTTATCACTTAAACGCACTTTCTTTGATTTTTGCATACCCAATAGAACTTTCCTTCTAACTCTGGGTCTAGCACCCTTGCTAAAAATCTTACATGACACTCTCCACCACCCATAAGTAGAAGAATCCCTGATTTAAATGAGAAATCTGTCTTATGTTACAACAATCCAATTCTATAGCAAGATGAAAACTTAACACAAATGCCCTCTGAAAAGGGTACTGATCTTAACAGTTTATAATGTTTACCTGAGCTCTCGGCATAATCTTGTAAGACTTAAAAATACTTTTTGAATCTTTTTTCAATGTCATTTGTATGATCATCTGCAAAATTTAAGTTTAAAAAGTGTTAGTTTTATGGATGATGTAGAAATTTTCAAATAAAAAAAGGATTTAACACTTCAGTTCAATGTTTTTGTCAAAGGTTACATACTAACTAATAGTGTTTGGACATTCAAAGTCAAACAGTTTGCTATTTTTATGATGTAACATCCAATTTTTCGAGGTCCATCTGTAATGTTGTGCAATTCATGTGGCCCGCAGTGCTATATAGATTCCCCATTCCTGATTTACAAACTTGACTTTGACAACTAAAAGAGGTCAGTCAAACCAGCTGACAGCATGTCATGTTAACTCGACATGTATATAATGAGAATTGCAAAGGAAGTGCTGTAAAGAAATGTACTGCAAAACACATCCTTTGATGTCAATAACATTGTATATCAATCATCAAACATGTTTATACCATTTCCTCAGTTGCAGGATTGCAGCACTGTGTGCATAACACAGATTTGACTGTGATGTTTCAAATATGACTCTGTTGCCAATTTATTACAGGCATAACTTATTCACATGATCTTCAGGCTAGAGGTGGGAAACCTGTGCCCTCCTTGACTTTTTAATGTGGCCCGCATCAGAATTTTGTTAAAGTACATAACATAACATCAAAAGTCAAAACCTTTAAGTGTTTACGTATAAGTATCCCCTTGAGATGAATAGGCCATTATTATCGCTATTTATATTCAACATTCAACCATATTAAGATGTCAAACTGTTTTAAAAATTGCCACATATTCAACCACTTGATATTTTCGTGACATAACAGCCATTTTTGAGGACCTTCCATAAAGTTGGGCAATTCATGTGGCCAGCAGTACTAAATAGGTCCAGCACCCCTGGTTTAGGCCAACAAAGCAGTAATGAAACAAACAGTGGTAAACAAGTAACAATTGCTTCAAATCAGCGCCTTTTCAGAACACATTGTGTTTGCTATTCACCTTATTTTTCATGTCGATTTCAAAGAGTTCACTTGCTGAACAATGCAAGTTTCGATCGTCGAAAACATCAAAGATTTCAATAGAAGCTTGGGCGGCTTCCAAAAGAACAAACATATCGGAGGGAAACTCTTTGTGTTGATACTTCGTCATCAGGTTTCCAGCCCACGAGCCCAACTATGTAAAAAGTAAATATGTCAACCACAAAAATATAACATAGACTAGTTTTGGACTTATGCAATTTTTCCCAAAGACTTTGACATTATCAGTATCAAAAACACTTTAAGAGCAAAAATGCTGAAAAAACCTTCAGAGGGAAATGGACTGAAAATTTGGGATGTTTACTTTACTTTGGCTGAAACTCTGGGCTGTAAAAATGTAAGTGCATTGAAATTCACCCAATAAATTCACAGATAATAAATCCAGCTGCCTAATAAAAGCGATCTTCTATAGGGCGAAATTTTTATGCTTAAGAATTGCCAGTTACTATATTAATTTAGGGTTTGTATATCCCAGTTTCAATTCTAGCAGGCGATTTGATTTCTCATGTGATAAATCAGCAGTGCATTCTATGTAAACAATCTCACACTCTAAATTGCTTTGTTTGCATTTGGAGGGTCACGTCCTAATAGACCATTGTCGAATTAAGTGAAGTCTCAGCCAGACTGCAGTGTAACCTGGTTTATTTGTAGTGCAAATCTTATATCTGGCTAATATTTATTGTACCATTTGTTTAATTTAAAATTGACTGGGGCCATGATGGTTTGGTAAACGATACCGATTGGTTTGTAGTCCATTTGGACAACAAATTTAAGTTAAACCTTCAGTTGAAAAATCCTGCGGTGTACAGCCTTTAAACATGTGATAAATTGTAAAAAACATTGAAAGACTGTTACAGATATATTACTACCATTTGTACATTTTGAGGGTAGTTTGCAATGATCCACCTATGGGTATTATCACAGTATCATCTATGTTGCTTTTGTTTATGATTTAAAACATGTTTTTGTAGATTTATATTGCTCAAATATCATAATATGGAGCAAAATCATTACCACATTGACTGATGTTTAATTCCACTCACAACTTATTTATCAAAGTCCAATAAAGCTTTTCAAATTAGGTTTGAGCAGGTTAAACATCAAAATCACCAAGTGCAAAATGCGTTGATACTGGCAGCTAGTGTGAATATTTAAACAACTTTGTAATACTTACATTTCTTACTGGAACACTAGCAATTTTTGTAATATGATTTGCAAGTCCATTGCACAAACTTGATGCAGATTCCGCAGATAAAGCCTGGATCAATTGGTTTAAAGTGACACTCGCACCAAACCTGAAGCAATCATCGGACTCATCTATGTGTTTTAGTTTTTCCACTTTGGACACGTCCACAATTATTTCTGGGTTGCATTTTCGTTTGTAGACCCCTATGATGCACGGAAATCTGTTAGATTTTACAAATATTTCTAACAAAGTAGAAACAAAAATTGCAAAACATTATTGCAATACATTAAACAGAAAAAATGACAAGCCAAACTGAGTAACTTGAATTTTTCTTATGTATGTGCTTTAAATTTACAAATAACAAGCAAAAACAAACCAAAAAAATTGATATTAAACTTCAAAAGATACAAAAAGTGTGGACATGTTTTTCAGCAAGCAGCTGATTAACGCAAAACTACAAAACTTACAGTGTCGAGTGACCTGTTTTGTACATTTTTCAGAATGTTTTAACAAACCTGATGCCGTGTTTCCACACACAAGCTCTGCAGTTGGGTTTGACCTTAGTATCTGTTTTAATTCATCAAGTGTTGTTGGTCGAATAAATGTTGTGTCCCCTTCTATTTTCAGACACTGGAAATGGAGTCTTGACCCATTTGCACATCCATTTCGGAACTTGGGATTAACCAAGTCCTGTTTAAGGTAAAAAATTAAAGGTTTTAAATTAATTTCATGCCACAAGTTAGGTGAATGGGATAGCACAAATTAACAGGTTGCTGGTTCTAATCCCAGGTTGGCTTTTGCACATTCTTAAGGTAAAATTTAAAGCAACCTTACTTCAAGTTACAGAGCAGAACTGTATTTGGATTAAGTTAAAAAAATACTTTAATTTTAAATCAGAAACCATGGTGAAGATATAGGAACACAGTTAACAGGTTATTAATAGATTTATTTAAATTCAGTGAATTTTTGGAAGATATAAAAACATATTTTTGGAAGTGCTTAAATAAATGCATGATAATAACCTCAATATCACCACACTTCTCTATCAGTTTTGGATCAGCATCTGAAGCAAACGATTTCATAGCATCCAATATTGGTCTGTATCCAGTGCACCGACATATATTTCCATCAAAACTGTCTTCAATATTTTGCTGTGTTGGGGATGGTTTTTCATGCAAAAGACTGAAAAATAATTTGCAATTACATAATTTGAAAATGAAATTGTTTTGATAATAAAAATTTGAGAAACTAAAATTAAGTCATTTGAAAGATGACGTAGTGTAAAGTTACTTGATTCATTAAAAAACATTGAGCTTGTTGGGTGTTAAGCATTTTTTTTTTGTTGTAGCAAAAAAATACCTGTACATGTTCATGACAAAACCGGGGGTGCAATAACCACATTGTGATCCCCCAAAGTCGGCCAAGCGTGACTGAACTTTGTGGAATCCATCACGTCGGGAACCGATCCCTTCGGCTGTAGTTATTTTGCATCCGTCAACAGAACCAAGCAACAGCAAGCACTAAAATAAAAAAAATTGCTACAAACTGTACAAGTTTTTTTCATACTTTTACACCTAATAGCAAACCAGTGATTGTTAAAGTTTATGCATCACTCTTTGTATTCACTTTAAACCAGCTCTATGTTTTTAATAAAATTACTCTTCAAGTCTGTGTCTTGTGTTCCCAAATTGGACAATTTAAAAACATACTGAATTGACAGCCATAACATGTCCAGGCTTCGATTCCATTGCAACTGTGCAACATCCGCATCCTCCCTCCTCACACATGATCTTTGTTCCTGTGAGTCCGGGCTGGGATCGGAGCCAGGTGTTAAATTTCATCATCGGATCGACATTGTTTACTACAAGTAGATTGAAATAATGTTTTTGAAACCTATATAGTTGTCTAAGTTTGTGTACGATTAGACTTTTTAAATATATTGTAAATAAATTACAAACCTTTGTATGCTTTTCCATTTACAACAAAAGATACCACAGACGTCTTCAAGACCTTGCATTCTTCCATCATTAAATCTGAACTCTGATGATTTTGAACAAGAACGTTAACCAAAGTAGTTATAACTGAAATCTAAGAACGCACTTTTTCGTATTTTCAAAAAACGCAAATAAAATTAAGCAAAAATAATCACTTAAAAATGAACTCTACGACCATAACATGTTTTTAATTTGTGTACTTTATATTTTGGTACAAATTCGGTGGCCAACCCATTAAACAGCATTTGTGTTTGCAACAACCAACTGCGACCTACCTTTGCCAGCGCAAGATAATCACAACTGAAAATAAAACAAATCACGCATGCATAAAAATGTTGCTTTTTGGGTTTTTCCCCCAAGGTAAATGTTTTTTGTTTTTGTTTTTGCTATTGATGTCACTTTTGGATTTGCCAATGGTTGTGGTTCGCAACAGTTTTCATAATTGTTGGTTGGGCAAAGGTGCATCTTGTTGCTAACCAAAGAGTAAAGCTAACGTTTACTTCAATTTATTTAGTGCAAAAATTGTTAAAGCAAATATGTAAGTGGGAAACAATTGTAATTCGGGAAAATTAAAAGGAATATAATTTAAAGATTACACTTATAGTAACTTAGTAAAAACTTTTGTAGAATATAATTTTTCCTCACCATAAACTTTATTTCATTGTAAAATAGAAATCATATTTTAACAATAATTTTAATTTAACAATGACGTCTGATAAAAACCCAATACTTTGCTTTCTCTACTTTTGTGCACACGTCATAAAAGTACCGAGCGGTTTTTACGACATAATTGGTATAACGGGAGCTGCTACGCAAAGTAAGGGCCACATGAGTGATGTACTTTCTATGTTTATAGTGAACAGGTGGTGAGAAGAAAAGAAAACAAATAATACAAAGTAAAAGCTTTTGTTTATTGATATTTTTACTTTTAAATGTTGAATATGCTGTTGTCAACGTTGTTACACACCTTAACTTCAAACGAATTGAAACTTTCTCTGGTTCTAAAAGTTCTTTGGTTTTGTGAGCTGCAGACAGTGCACACTGTTTCGACCTGTAAGGTCTCATCCAATGTCCTGTCACCAGCTGCACTGATGAGACCTTACAGGTCAAAACAGTGTGCACTGTCTGCAGCTCACAAAATCATATTGGCTTTTTGCTTTTATATTCTTTGGTTTTGTTCTGTTCAATTTCATTAATTATACACCCACACGCTTATATTACTGACAAACTTATTACCAGTTGTCAAGCTGTAAAGCAATTTTTTATAGCCACTTGCTGGGTTACTTATCCCAAATAATTTTACAGTAACTTTAAATTTAATTGAAAAGTCTTGTTAACAACATACAGATGTCTTGATACATCTGTTTCTTGACCAGAGTTCTTGTGGCATATGTATAAAATGTAATGTCTGACTGTAACTTCTTGCAATTCCTTATAAAACTAACTAATCAGTTGGTATTCAGGCACTTGGATCATATAAGAAACATGTTACAATGAGCAAAAAACAAAAATCAGCCATATGTTTGTTAAGTATTTGTGCTGGCTAATCGCCACACTGTTTGTCCAATATACGACTGCCAACAATGACTCAAGCACAACGATTCTAAACGAAGATGAACTTTTTCTCAACGAATTTTGGGGCAACTACTATGGGGAAAAATATCGTCACTTCCCAGAAGTCGACCGACTTAAAAGCAAGGAGGACGCCAAAAACATGTTTTACTTTGGCTATGACAGCTATATGACACATGCATTTCCTCAAGATGAACTAAATCCTATTGATTGTTCCGGACGAGGACCTGATGTTTTAAATCCGTAAGTTGTAGACAATTTTTAGGTGTGAATATAAAATAACTGTTGTTATGCCTTGTTATAGTCCAGTTCTGAAGTAAACAGATATTGTTTTTTATGTTGTTTTTAATATTTTTGGTTTACAGTTTGATGTGTAGAAAGAATGGCCAAATTTTACATTATTGCAAATGGTAGATGGGCATCTGAAGTTGTTTACCTCAGTTTATCCATTGGTTGGCTTCTTAGGCCCTTAAATGTGTTTTAGCTTTGTTTCATTTCTGCCAAGTTGTTAACATCAAGTTTGGCTGCTCCAGTTTCTTGTTTAAGAAAACTTGAGAGACGCTAAAGGTATTGGAACCCCACAATATCAAAAACACAGGGCAACTGACTTTAACTGTACTAACAAGCTGACCATGATTGTTTTAAGTTTCTGATCACCTAGAGACCACAATAGTGTTTAATTAGGGCAAGCTTACAGGACACCATCATAAATTATGTTTGTCATTACCACAGTAAATTAAATGCCAAAGGTGACATTTATGTTAGTAACATTCTATTATGTACCATTATGTAACAGTTATGTCACTAACCACCTATATTACCAACACTTGAGTACAGAAAATGACCTAGCAGAATTTGTGTTATATATAACATGAAAGCAAAATGAACAACAACATTTGAAATATATAAGAATTTTTAACAGGTGAAGGGTGATCTACCGCAAAATATTATGTTTGCAAACAACATTTTGACCACTTTATTCTGGATAAACTAAGATATGTATTATATGAATCAAACCGAGTTATAGGTTTTCCGGATATAATGTTTTCACCAAAGTAACCTTTGTGGCTAACATGGTTTGTTTACTTTATTCGTTTTATCATGTATGATATGAATAGTGTAATATTCCTAAATCAATATTTTTCGCATGTAAAGGTTTTTTCTACTTTTTGTTCAGATCAAATCTAAACATCAACGATGTTCTGGGAAACTTTTCTCTCACACTTGTGGATTCCCTTGATTCTTTAGCGGTGAGTGAATTTTTTATGTAGATTTTTTGTGTTATATAGCTTTTATAATTAATAACTTTGTCACTAGTCTTCCAAACATGTTAAAATTTGGTTTTGTTTGCCTGCATCATGGGTCAGTTTGGGGCTTTTGTTTGTTGTTGTGAAAAGTGTTTGGGGACACCTAGTCTAAATCCTCAATCACTCAAAAAACTTTTTCTATGTTTTAGGTGCTTGGAAATGCCACAGAGTTTAAAAGAGCTGTGCAAATTGTCATTGACAATGTGAATTTCGACCTTAACTCAACTGTGCAAGTTTTTGAGACAAATATCCGGTAATGTACCTAAATATTACCAATGTGATTGACATTAAAACTAAATTCACATCTGCTACTGCAACTGCAACTAACAAAAAGTGATGTAAATTTGTGATGCAGTGTTTCGAGCCCCTTTCACAGTTCGTCAAGCAAAGTTATCATTTAAATAAACATTTGTACACATTACAATGTTCAAATACATGATGAATTGTGACAAAGACATGCATAGACATGGACATACATAGTTAATACATAGACAAGATAAGTGTAATCCCTAATTTTAAACTTTACAGGGTTCTCGGTTCGCTGTTGGCTTCACATTTGATAATTGTTGACCCAAAACAGCCATTTGGTGACATGAGACCTCGCGGGTATGAAAACGAGCTGCTAGACATGGCACATGATCTCGCTGTAAGGCTGCTGCCAGCATTTGATTCTGCCAAATATGGAATTCCTTTTCCAAGAGTAAGTTCTTTAGAAATACTATGCATCTTGATGTTTTGAGTGTTGTTTTGCATTCCCCTTATCAAGGAAACATTTATATGCAAACTCTAAATATCATCATAAAAACAGGTCAACTTGCGACATGGGGTTCCGAACAACACGCTGACGCACACAGCCACAGCTGGTGCTGGTTCTTTGTTGTTGGAATTCGGCACACTCAGTCGGTTGCTAGGCGACCCAACATTCGAAAACGCAGCTCGACGGGCTGTTGATGAGATATGGGACCGAAGAAATGAGAAGACCGGTCTTTTGGGTGAGTAATTTCAATAGATTATCGTCATAAGGTTAAAATTGAGTTGAGTACATTTCACTTGGTTAAAAAATCATAGCAAAACAATACCACTAAATTTATTGCCCATCCTTGGCCTAATGGAGTGCTCAATATGGGGTATGTTCACAAGAACATTATGGAAGAAGTTTTCTAGATTTGTCATGGGTAATTTAACATCTTAAACACCTTGAACGATTATCTGTATTGACTGCCACAATGATGCATGACACCGAGTTATTCATGACAAGTTTTGAACTATTTTTGTTTTTATTTCCTGCTTTTATTGAATTGATAACTGATTTGGATGCTAGAGGCTTAAAAAGGTCAATGTTTTGGCAAGAAAATTATCAAGCATTTTCTAGTAGGAAAAAGTTTTACAACAATTCACCACCCAGAAAAGTTAACAGCGAGTGCACTTTAGTTTAAAAATAAGAATTTGGCGACTATTACATTGTTAGGCAATGTGGTCCTCAATCTGTGAGTCACAAATTCAAAAACTAGCTGTGTTTTATGATCAAATGATGATCTACAGACATTTTTAAGTAGGGAGTTAATACTAAAGACTGGCTGAGAATTTCACATTAAAGGTTTTTGTTTAAACTTGATGTGTTTTAAGGAATTGCAATCGATGTAAACACTGGCAAGTGGATGGGAAGGCAGAGTGGTCTCGGCGCTGGTGTCGACTCGTTTTTTGAATATCTACTGAAGGTAAACAATAACATTTGTTACATTTTATGCTTGTGGTATCATAAATTAACTGTTGCTACCAGGCGTTGTTTGAATTTATGAAGGCTCTTCTGGCAAAGTATTATGCGACATTCACACGTTGGTCATAAATTCATTTGTAGTATCATAAATTAAAGTATTCTGCAAATTAAAGAGCCAATTACCTTTAAGTACTTTTTGTGCTTTTTTTAAAGGATCACATTAATTAAAATAATTTTGTTAACACACTGTCTAAAATGATATGAGCTCATTAATTTAAACTTTAAATAGGCAGCAGCATGTGCACAACATGTTTACAGGTTTTATGAACAACATGGTAGGTAACATTTGTCACGTGTTGCACAGTCATACATCCTGTTCGGCGAAGAGCGAGATTTGGAAATGTTTAACGAAGCACTTCAAAACATTAAAGATCATTTGAGACGAGGGTAAGCTTATAAGAGGTTAAATATGTTGAAGAGCATGGCCATTGCTTTTTTAGCTTTCCCATCTTTTTGACAAAATACTTAAGATGGGGCAAAATGCAAGTGTTTTGTTTGGTTGAGCATTCAATGCAGAGGCAACCTTTTAAATGCAGTGTGCTAGTGTACAAATAGGGTCAAAATGTTAATGACTTCACATGCCATGTTATTGTCGTCATGTGTTGCAACACAGACTCCATATCTCGTTTCAGCAGTTGCACTGCGCCTAAGGATAACAAGAGGTCGCTCATCTTGGCTAAATAAATGTATTGGAACATAAACTTGTAAATCACTTTGCTTGTAATGAATAGTCACTTGCCATGTATGAGTTTATAACAACATCATGCATATGACATACATGTGTGATAAAAAAAACAGGTCACAGTTCCAACCCTCTACTCCAATGTTCGACAAACCCAATGACCACACAAAAAATGGAAAAATTGTAATCAAATATGTTTCTAACAAATTAAACATGGATACCATTAAAAACACTAAAGAACTATTGTAGGTGATGTAACTGAATAGTTTTTGCTACGAACCTGTAAACAACAAACCCCAGAAAACAATTGAGCACAATGTTTAATATTGCATCACAGAAGTGAATGAACCAATGTTTATAACCTTTCAATGTCTTTTTTTATTTTATGAAACTAAAGACTGTAATGTTTTGCTACACACTAAAACAAACAGAGACTATGAACAACTAAATCACTGCTTTAGATCAAATGTTCAGTTTTCACCATTTTATTTTTAGATTAGAGGTTTCCTGTACCAATAGATCAGGTGCATTTAACATTTCGTTCAATTTCAGGCGAACACATTGCAACAGCGGTATGGGGGATCCCCCTATTTATGTCAATGTGGATTTGTCAAGTGGAAACATCATAAACACGTGGGTCGATTCACTACAAGCCTTTTTACCCGGCCTACTGGTATGTTATGAAAAATTATCTTGAGTTTTATTATTTACCTCTGTAAACTCAACTTGCAGTTTTAGTAAACCCTACTATTGTCATTGTTCTGAGCAACTCTGTTGTAATTATTTTTGGCAGTTCTAGTATGGTTTTGCAAATATGGAAAATCATTCAAATTTCCATACATGAGAGATGGGTATCTAAAGTTGTGCTCTGCAACTTTCAACTTCTGTGGACCCATTGGGTAACCCACAGGCCGTCGAAACATGAAATTTCAATAACCGCAATGTTTAAAAGTTTTTTGTTGGTTGAAAACTATGCTGTATCTGCTTTTGTTGTTGTGCAGAATTTTTTTTGTTTGTAGAATTTTTCCTTGTTTAAGTATTTTCCTAGAACAGTATCTGAATAAAAACAGTATCTGAAAAATGCCCCAAATATTTGACCAGTGCGTGCTAACAATTTGAACTTGTAAAGCAATTGTTGCACATGGGCTTTAGTTAAATAACATAGCAATGGCAAAAGGTCATTCATGTGTGATTTGAAAAAACTGATATGTTTGTCAAGCCAACAGTTCGCAAAAAAAACTTTCACAAACAATTATACACCTACCCTGATTTACCACTAATTATATCCGGTTTTCTTAGGTGCTCAACGGCGACATAGAAGAAGCAATTTGTTGTCATGCTCTCTACTACACCATCTGGAAGAAATTCGATGCCCTGCCCGAAAGATTCAACTGGCATTTAAAGCTTCCAGATGTTCAATTCTACCCTTTGCGGCCGGAACTGATTGAAAGCACCTATCTGCTATACAGGGTAAGAATCATGACTCTTTCTGCAAAACCATGATGCGTTTGTTTTTACCTACAGCCTGTCTGTTTTTGTTTCAGCAAACAAAATTTTTCTTAAAAATACTTTACTTTTTTTAAATTTTGTGTTCTTAACAAAAATATACTGGCCTAAATAGTTCTCAAAGTGGTCTTGGTTTGGTCAGATTGATCACTCAAACTGTTTCATATCTTTAGCTTCACATAACTTTTAAATGGTTTTTCACTGCATCTCATGGATTGGTAGTTGTTTTAAAAAATGTTGTTTGTCAAAGACTCACCAAATTAAAACTCTGACGTAATTTAGAACAATAAACATGGATCTGTTCATAACTCTTGTTAAAAATATACTGGCCCAAATAGTTCTTGAAAGCGACATGCTTTCACGTTTCAGCAATAACTCATGCCATCATGACACAATGAGGCTTTGTCCAGACTTGTAGGTAGTAAGAGGCCTGTTCTATCACTGAATACCAATTTTAATTAACCTGACTTTTTGTCAAATTTGTAACGGACATCTTTATCCAGGCCACGAAAAATCCATTCTACTTGCACGTGGGACGCGAGATCTTGGATTCAATTGAGCTTCATGCACGAACAGAGTGTGGTTACGCATCACTCCACAATGTGGTCGACAAATCGCAGGAGGATCGGATGGAATCTTTTTTCCTCAGCGAGACTTGCAAATACTTGTACCTGGTAAGTTTCTATGCCTAACTTTTAACCAGGGATCATACCAGATCTGCTTTTTGAGGAGTATGAAGATGCTGAATCATTAGGGCTAGTTATATACATACTATGTTACATCTATAACTTCTGAACAAAAATTTTTCGTTACAACTTCCTACAACACAGTTTCAATCAAAAGGTGATCCCTTCATCGTTGTACTGTTACAATTCTGTCATTGTGGTAAAATAAATATTGGACTTGGATACGGTATTCTGGAACCAAAACAACTATTCTAGAACAACCAGCTGTTCTGACATGGACATCCCTGATCATATACTTTTCCTCCATTTAGTTGTTTGACTTCGAGAACCCTCTTCATCATCAGTCCTCTATGGAGCAAGTCTTCACCACAGAAGGTCATCTGCTTCCAGTCAACCTCTCAAAGCCATGGGAAGAGGAATTTAATTATTGTTATCTCACTAAGAGCAACGCAAGAAACAAAACTGTCACCAACGTCAAGGTAAATCACGTTATTGTTTGGCGATTTCAAAAGGGAACAGATGAGGCCAAGAAGCACTGGTTTAAAAGTTGGTCTTATTTTTATCCTTGTTGGGCGGAGCAACCCCTCAATGTGTTACGCATGAGGTGGAGTTGCGAAGTGGTTTTCACCATGTTGTTCAATCAAACAGCCTGCAACGGCAAGAACGAGTCGACAAGCCTTTTCAGACTATCTTTGTACATTTCACAACGACCATCCTTCAAAAAGATCAGGAATCTATACAGTAAAAGGGGCTGTTTGGTTCTGAACGCGCTTTGATGTAAACGTTTTTTAAAAGATTCGAAATCGCAATTCTAATCAATCCTAGTTTAAATTTAAAGCACTTCCAATTAATATGCTGAGTCATCTATATACCTCTCTATTTTTTTGCAGCGTCACTGTGACAAGGTCGACCGCGAACGAACCTTCTCCCTGCCGCTGCGCCGAGACTATTTCCGCCAGCTCGACGAGTTGGTCGGCACGGCTGTCACGTGACATGACGTGGGGATGGGAGGTCTGTGCAGGAACAACTCGCAACTAAAATATGAGTGAGTGAGTTTGAAATAACGTCAAGGTTTTACAGTCATAAATGTTTAGTAGAACGTTTAGGAACCATGACGTATCGTAGACTTGTTTAAAATCTAGAAAATAGTTTATCACGCATATTTTGAATTTGAGAAATCACCGCAGTACGGTATGACGGATTCTATTTGAATAAGACTCTGACGATGTATACATTTTTTCGCGAAATGTAATCATTTAGTAGGAGCAATGGGTAAATCAATTGTATACGAAAAGTAACGTAGTGTTTACAGTTGTTTTGTGGATTGTTACGTCATAGGCTTATCCTCTCCCGATTTGGTTAACGCAAAATTGCGCTGACGTCATAACGTGCTTAAAGTCTGCAAAAGTTAGCAACTATATCCGTTGACGGTTTCAATTACCAGTGACGAACTTTGAAGGCAATACAGTTTGTCAAAGTCAGTCGCGAATCCCAGGCAGAAAAGTTGGACTAGAAAATTCTGTTTGAAAAAGAAACCAAAAATTAAAAGGATTTGAGTTCATAAGTAAGAAAGAGTATTAAAAGCAGGGAGCCGATTTGTTTATGTTGTCGGTATTATGCTAGTCAGATCCATTATTGCTGAACATTGATTGTGTCTGATCTGTACATGTTTTGTAGTTATAACTAATTTCCATACAGCAGTTGTTTGAGCGGTAAAATGAGACTATAGGCTATTGTATTTGATAAGAGATGTTTTAAATTACTTATTGTTTAAGTAAGTAAATAATTTAAGCCGTTTTGCAGATAATAGACATATGCTTGGTAACATTATTCAGTCTAGCTTGTCAAATAGCGTTTAGTTCCATAATAACACAGTCAACGAGTTGCTTCAGAAGCACAGGTAGGCCAGACTATTGCATTTCATGAGAACTTTTAAATTACTTGTTGATCAAGTAAGTTAGTTATTATACAGACAAGAGGCCCCTACTTGCTACCATATTTTAGTCTGTTTTATCAAAGAGAGTTTAGTTCCAGAAAGACCCAGGCAGTGTCGTTTGCTATTTCTAAGATATCACATCTAATATTGCTCACAAAACCTGTCAATCTGTAGCAGGAATTATGCCTTCTCTTTAAAACCAACGTGTACAGCAAAATCTCAAAGTTGCCACAAAAACTTTTGTCACTTCGCAGACCAATCTTCCGGCCAAATGACCACGTGATATTCTCAGCCAATCACAACCCGCGTAGCAGCGTAGCGCCTCCCTCGGACACCTTCACCAAATTCCAACATTCTTTCGTTGAAGGCGTGACTGTGGTTTATTCTATTGACCCTGTGGCCGTGGCCTGCCTCGTATTCTCCTGTGTCTCGCTTCTTCATTGTTTCTACAGCTTTTACCGATATTTTCGATACAACGAACCCTTGTTGCCCTTTCAAAACTAAGCAGATAATTTTTTGAAACAAATACTCTTGCATTTTTATGATGAGCAATGCAGACACACCAAACATGTTGTAAAAAACCATTGATTTAATTTCAAAATATTTGGTGAATTAATAATCTTCCAAGTAAACTTTTTATTACTTACTATCCGGATTCAAATTTATTCACCCCAAAGCTTATCGGTTCTTTTCAGTGCTGTTTCGAATCCAAACTACCGGTAATATTCGATCCGGATCTTTTCGAATCTTTTATAGTTCTGCATTGTGCATATATTCCAGACTTAGCTATGTAGAAGCATATAGTTACGTGAGAATATCGATATTTATGACGTCATACTATCATAGTATGACGTCATCAGTTGCGAGTGACCCTGCCATAGATCGCCCTTCCCCGGTGACGTAATAGTTTTGTTTTTTCGTCTTCGCTTGTGTCTGTTTTTGTGCAAAAAACGAATGTTGTTTTTGTGTTTTAATTTCTCCTTGTGCCTTCCATTTAGAAGTACCTCTTGTATGCGCTGTGTGCAACAAGTGGGGTATGTGCCTTGATAAGTCCTTGTGGATCGGATATACCTGTGTATAACCTGTTCCGACGGATAAAATCTACAATAACGCATATTGTCTGCAACGAAACCTTTTAAAGAACATTCTAAGCACGAACAAACAAAAAAATCAAGTTTTTTACACGTCACAAGTCACTAAGTAGCAATTAAGAAGTGTTAATATCATTCCATGCAATAACTATGTAATTGTTTTCACCTGTAAATGAGCAAGACATTTAAAGGAAAGTTGGTCGCAAAAACCTTCGGTTTCACCTTTCCTTCAAGGAAATCGATTTTTACGTAACAGCCACACTTTCATGCTCGCGCAAAAGCGGGTTTTGTAACAAGCTTTGTGCAGTGAAACGTGACGAATTTTTCGTGTTTTTTTAACAGTGGGGATTTTTTAAACTTCCTGTACAATTCTGTTTTGTTTTAAATTTGAAAATTTCCAAAAAACTGTGCCACGCCTCACTGCGCAAAGCTCGTTACGAAACCCTTTTCGCTCGTGCGAAGTTGTACAAGAAAAGTAAGTTTAAAATATCGACCATTCATTTTTGCATGTTTATATTTACAATCGCCCATATATGTATTGTTTCTCGATTCGGGCTCCACGTATTCCTATATTTGTAATACACCTGTCATCAGAACAATTCACTTTCATAGTGAAAAACACTTGTCATATCGTCTATGCATGATTTCCGCTTAAAGTTTTTGTGTCATTCGTTTTGCATATTTGAGTACTTATGTTTTGTAAAATGTAAAGACAACCTATTGGTCTTTTAATTCTGAATTTCAATTGACCGAACAATTCTGTAAAATATAATTGTTCTAAAAAGTGATCATTTAGGCCCTAAGTACATTTTTGTGGCAGTATAATTTACGTTGTTATTTTAATTTGCATCTACCTGAAAGCCAGTCAACAAAGCCAACCTCAAAAACGTACAGTTCAAACGGTCAAGACTTGTTGTGTGATAAAAATCCCCAAATACCTGATACTTCTTCGTGTCTTTGATGCTGGCCTTGTGTATTTTCCCATATTAGCTTATATTTGTTCTTGTTTTCTGTGTATTAATCAACTGCATTTTTATTGAACCTATACTTTTCTCTGTATGTTATGATGAAATGTAACCCCATTTTTCTTTGCCAAATATGGTTACTCGTTTATGTATACATGATCTATACACCGAAATTTGATAGTTCTACTTCACCATGTTGCGTTTTATCGCCATAGCGCAAACTCTGAAGCTTTATAAGGTTGCAAACATATCAATACGTGTTAAGCAAAATGTGAAAAGTAAATCTCAATCACCACATAAATAAACCCTTGTCTATTTTTCTCAAAAATCCCTAAACCAGTGGTTCCCAACCTTTTTGATGAATTCCCCTTTGCTTATTTTGGAACTTTTCATTTATACCCAACTAGACAGGAAGTGGTATAAAGTAACATTAAAAGATTTGGAACCACTGCCCTGAGCTTTCTTTAGTATTCCGTTATGTCATTAAAAATATGCTTTTTGCTTTTTTGTTGCGTTAAAATTTAGGATTTCCCAATTTTACTTGTCCTCATATTCGACGGCTGTTTTCAAGTCTTGTCTGACTTTTGTAATGTGCAATTGCAGAAACAAGAATCTGTTTGTTGATCTTCCCTTTCTTCGTTATTCGTTGCATTGTAGAGGATTTCTTCTAGTGTGGTTTCAGACGTTTGTTAGCCCGGTGCCTTGTCGGTGTGATAATAAAATAAAAGGAGAACTCTGTGTGAATCTAACGACGTCAAACTTGTATGTGTTGCAACTAAAGTTAGGCACTTGACTGGTCAAATGCTTTTGAAACATGTCAAATACAAAGCAATTCGTAAAAATGCAATTTTAGTAAAAGTTGTAAACTAAGCTGTTGCGAAGGTTTTAGCTCATATAAATTGGTTTGTGAAATGGAAAACGTTCAGCTTTCACATTATGAAATATTTTAAGTCTTGTATAAAATATTTTTACAAACCTTAACTGGTATATACCGCATGTAATGCAAAAAGATTCTGTTTTTTCTTCACAAAAAAGTGTATCCATACTGCCTTTACTTAACGCTAAACACTGATCTCTGAATATTTTTGAAAGGAATTACGATTTTATTCTGCATGTACTTTTGTTGGCAATTTTGCCTCATTAGACTATAAATCAGGCAAACTTTTGTTGGTGTTAAAAAATAAGGTCTTTACTTNAACTCTGTGTGAATCTAACGACGTCAAACTTGTATGTGTTGCAACTAAAGTTAGGCACTTGACTGGTCAAATGCTTTTGAAACATGTCAAATACAAAGCAATTCGTAAAAATGCAATTTTAGTAAAAGTTGTAAACTAAGCTGTTGCGAAGGTTTTAGCTCATATAAATTGGTTTGTGAAATGGAAAACGTTCAGCTTTCACATTATGAAATATTTTAAGTCTTGTATAAAATATTTTTACAAACCTTAACTGGTATATACCGCATGTAATGCAAAAAGATTCTGTTTTTTCTTCACAAAAAAGTGTATCCATACTGCCTTTACTTAACGCTAAACACTGATCTCTGAATATTTTTGAAAGGAATTACGATTTTATTCTGCATGTACTTTTGTTGGCAATTTTGCCTCATTAGACTATAAATCAGGCAAACTTTTGTTGGTGTTAAAAAATAAGGTCTTTACTTGATTACATGCATTGCAACCTATAACCTTCGTTTTTCGGTTCACTAGTGGCAGTTAAACTTAAAATATCTTNATCAGGCAAACTTTTGTTGGTGTTAAAAAATAAGGTCTTTACTTGATTACATGCATTGCAACCTATAACCTTCGTTTTTCGGTTCACTAGTGGCAGTTAAACTTAAAATATCTTCCGCGCGGTGGCGGTAGCAAGCAGGAAGCTGACGATCGATCAGATGAAATCAAAACGTTTCGCTTCCATCAAACCTCCCACAACATGACGTAACACGTTGTATCTCGCTGTCTCGTGTCCTGCAGCGTTCGCGCGCCACCTGTCAATCACGTGACGTCAGTAAACTTCGCTCTTCCAGGAAGTGCGCGGTGTATAGTGAAGGGGGACGCTCAAAACGTGGTTCAGGGATTGACTTTAACGCGGCGATAAAGCGACCAGTCGAGAGGAAGTTACAAATGCG